>JZKD02S1845948.1:268569-301175 GCA_000966675.3 Picea glauca | reverse complement strand
ATTCTAGCGAGTCTTTCACTCTGTATTTTTTACAGTCTCTGTACATTTCTTTCATTAATAGAAATCGTGTATTACTGTATATCTGTGTTTATGGTTGCATATCTGATACATTTCTGTTATTGAATATCTGCGATATCTCTGTGCATTTCCTTATTATATCTCCGCTCTCATTTCGTGCCGAAAATAATCCGGATCAATGGATCCTTTGAATTCTAAAACTTGAAGTCCTGATGTAATCTAGGCCGTATATATAAGGATATATCGGAACCCACCTTGATCGTTGGATCTATGAGTTTGGAGTTCACGGGATGGGAGCATCGCGCATTGGTGCGACTAAACTTCTGAAACCCAAAATCGTGATGAAATCTGGACCGTAGATCCAAGGATCTATCAGGACCCTCCTTGACCGTCGAATTTGTGAGATCGGAGTTTTCACATCGGGAGAATCGCATGTTGGCGCAACTAAACTTCTGAAACCTGAAATCGCGATGAAATCTAGACTGTGCATCCAAGGATCTATCGGGACCCTCCTTTTCCTTCGAATTGGTGAGATCAGAGTCCATGCATCGGTAGAATCACACATTGGCACGACTAAACTTCCGAAAACTGAAGTTGCGATGTGATTTGGACTGTTGGATCAAGGAAGGTCGTAGACCGTCGATCTGACGTGAGCAGATTAACGCAAGGAGTACATGGGAATTCGGGATCCCCTGAGAACCAAGCTCAGAAGAGATAAACGCTTCTCAGAAGCACAGATGAGGTCCAAGAGGTGAAATTGTTTCAATTTCATAAGCTCCGGAGGGAAAGCGTAAGTCGAGACCCATATATCAGGGCTCACAGGAGGTAGATCGAAGGTTGATGCCTTTAGAACATCTGAAATATTCCAAGTCGGGGAAGAAAGTGAAAGTTGAGGAGGAGGAGCGATAATGGTCATTGGATCGAGGAATATGAAAGGTATGGGTCATTGAAATTGACGTCCAGACAATTAGAAGAGTGCGCAGGAGGAGATCAGATTTGGGCCTTCAGATCTGAGTGCGAGAACCAACAATCGTTGGATCCAGGAAAGGTGCACGAGGGTTAAACCATTCGAAACTATATAGGAGAGTAGACTTTTCCAAGTCCCGAAGTTCTGAAATCATCAGAATTGTCCATCGTCAGGACTGACAGGTGGAAGTAGATCCAAAATTTTGAGAACTCACACATCGAAAGAAATGGGGGAGAGTAATCTAAACTTCGCAGAGGGAGAGGTGCAAGGTGACTTTGAGTTGTTGGATTCAGAGGCCACGTTGCAGAGATCCAAATACTTCAGAGGAAGAATCCGTGGAGAAGTCAAGAGGAGAATAAATGAGGAGATGGGAGACGCAACAATCCTATTCATCCATCGGGATAGGACATGTGGTGGGAGATCAACATTTTGTCGACTCAAAAATTGAGAAAGTCAAAGTCAAAATCATGAGAAATCACGAGTTGATCTGGACCATGGTATCACGAGAGACTGTGGACCGTTGATCTAACTCTATCAGAAGATCAGGAATTGGAAGAGTGAGGGTGGACTCACATCTAGATACCCGAGACATGAACTCATGATTTGATCGTAGTCATTGATCGAAGAGAGACCATGGACCGTTGATCTGACTATATCGGAAGATTGCAGATCGAAAGAGTGAGGGTGGACTTACATCCAAATACCCAAGATGTGAACTCGCGATTTGATCGCAGTCGTCGATTGAAGAGAGACCATGGACTGTTGATCTGACTATATCGAAAGATCGGGGATTGAAAGAGTCAGGGTAGACTCACATCCAAATACCCGAGACGTGAACTCACAATTTGATTGCAATCGTCGATCGAAGGGAGAGTGTGGACCATAGATTGGGTCTTGGAGGGAGTTCGCATATCAGACTTCAGAGAGTAAAAATGAACTTCCCTTAGGAGACGCAAAACACGAAGTCCCAAAGCGCTTGGTAGTTGGGCCCCAGGTTATCGCCCAACCTCTCAATCAAAAGAGCCTAATGGGAGGAGCTAGTGCCTAGAGGATTCCCTGATCAAGAAATCGAAAATCAGGAGTATCGCATCTAGCCCATAGCAAAGCACCCGAGGTATGAGGTCGTGAAGCACCTTTTGGGATAGGCATGGGGTCATAGTTGGTGGTCACGTAGAGGAATCTTGCACCTGGTGCTAGTTTGCACAGGTGAAGTCTCGCAAAGAACCATGGATCAATTTCTTAGAGATTCCAGTAGGGAACTGAAGAGATGCTTCAGCTCGGGAATTTTGAAGGTCCATTGACCAAGATTAGAGACCATGGATGGAGGATTCGACTAATTGAGAAAATAAATAAAATTAATTTTTTTTATTTATGCCTCATCGTGGGTGTGTTACAAATTGGTATCAGAGCATGGTTACAACACTTGGCCTGCTTGGTATCATGCGAGAGTTTCATAAAGAGGTACTATTATCTGCATTTACTCCTTGAGGAAAAAGGACTGAAGATTGAACCTGTGATTTTAGGAATTCTTGTTGAATTTCAGCAAAAGAATTTATTTAACCCTTGTCAAGTGATAACTACTCTTACCTGAGTAGGGATATGCTAATTAACATTGATAATAAGACTTGAACTTGGATAGTTGAAGGTGGCAAGGTTCTGTCAAGGGTAGCTGAAGCCCGAAAGACGGAGGACCTAACGTTTGTGACACTGCCTCTAAGCATGGGTAGTTGGAACCTCAGGCACTGATGATGGATGATTATATAATGGTTAATACCTTTGTGGGATTAAAGGAATCTGATAGAATCAGGTAGGATCCTTGGCAGTATAATTATTTCTTTATATTAAACTTGGAGTATATAACTCCTCATGACCAGAGGAAAGGTGAGATGAGAAAAGTCCTATAGAAGTTGAGGAAAGAAAGTTTTCTTGCTAGCTGCTATAGTATAAAAGGGAGAGTGACCCTGGTTGGTCATTGCTATAAAAAGAAGGAAACAACAGTATGAGTTATAACTGTGAGATTAGTCATGTAAGCGACTGTAATCTCTAACTAAAGAACACTAATGATAAAACTAAGCTAGTATGATGAATACCTAGTTGTGTGTGTATGCTTGAGTGCATGGATCTAATGCATTGAGAAGCTTATTGATATGAAGCCTGATATTAATACTGGTTAGATACGAATGATATCAAATGTGTGAGTGATGCACATGTATGATGTAAGAGTATAAGTATACTAAAGCCCCAATATGGTTTCCCTAATGAGTGAAATGTGAGGCAAGCTTAGCACTTGCCAAGATTGAATGAATAGTAGAAGAATACCACGGTTGCATGGTTGACTCCATTCTGAAGGGTCATGAAAGTTATGTTTTAAATGATATCTTAACGGGAATGTGTTCCATTCCCTCAAAAAAGATTAGTGTAAATAGAAAAAAGAGTGGATGAGCAAGGATGATATGTTGTCATAATAACCAGAATATGATTCTGCCTTGAAGGTCACATGAGAATGATTGTAAACAATCATGAGTTGGATGATTGTAAAGTAGAGATGTATGTAGGCTATGAATTATACATATGGAAGCTACATATAGGCTGATGATTATGAATATGGTTAAGTACATCATGAAAGTAAGTTAACAAACCAGAATATGTATGGATACATAATTTGCGTACCTAACCAAGATGCACGTTTATATTTCTTAAGGAATATTTGGTAAAAAACTAAAGCTAACTCAAGGTTGAGTCCATCATAGGTAGTGGTGGACATGCATTAAATAAGTTTCGTGAGGTGGGAGTTCCCTGCAAAGAAACTGTGTAAGGACTCTGTCAGAAGAACAGAGTCACAACCCTAATAATTCTTGAAGGTTGGGCAATGGGCTGAAAATTCTGTCTATATATAAGAATCTTAAAAGACTAATGAAAGCATAATGTAATGAATAGAAGACTAATGAATGGATATAGGAGTATGTTTGATTCAACAGGCTTGGTTAAATCCATGTTAAGAAAAGGCGGTGAAGCCTTTAGAGATAACTCAGTTGGGCTGAAAAGTCTGAGGCAGTGTAGAAAGAATTGGAAGAAGGGGAGATTCCCTAACTCCCTTCTTGCTATGTGTTATGTTTCCTCTAGAATGAGAAAGCCAATTTACTGATGAAAGTAAAATTTTTGACTTCATAGTGATGATGATTGTATTACTGCAGGAACAGTTGAGAACTATATGTATTGCATTCATGGAGGCCCTTGAAGATAATGTGATGAAGTGCATAAAGATATATTAGGAAATTTTGAATAAGTTGTGAATTTGGATGTTATGATACATGCATTTTAATTGATATTACAACTAATGATGCATGTTGTGTACAGAAAGGAATTGGAACTGTTGAGGAAGATATTTACCAATGATGGGCAACCTCAAGTAGAGGATGACCACGGTAAGGCTGCAGTCAAAATATTGTTGACAGGACTGTAAGAATCCCCCTAAAAGCACTGTTGATGATGTAAAAATCAGAAAGAGGGTGCTAGAAGCCAATAATAGGTATGAAAAGATTGGGTAAGAATCCTTTCTGAAATATTTTATCATCTAATGTTAAGAACAAAATTTTAAAAGGGCAATTGTATGCCATGGATACCCAAGTAGGGTATGATTCGAAAGGGAGAACCTGAGTGATGGAGGTGTGAACCTCTGGAAGTGAAGACTAATTGTATGATGCAATAACATTTGAACCAAATGATCACTGTTGACAAAAAAAAAGGGTCAAAAACCTTTACTAAGAAATCGTAGAAATCCCTTCGATCAACTATAGATCGAGATCATGAAGATCGCAAAAGAAAACCTTGATCAAATCAGGTTAATCGAGAACCTAATAGAGGATATGAATGTGAGCCATTCATCGTAAGGAAATTGATCTCAGTGGTCATATCGATTTCAAGATCCACTGGAGTTAGCGGATAAAACGTCAATTGTTCGATAAGATCGACAACCCGCATTCATTACGGGGATTGAATAGGCACACAAGTTAATGACTGAGTCTATGCCTGTAATTTAAATTCAATACAGTTTTGTTTTGAGGTTGGGGTCTGATCGTAGATCAGATGACCCGCATCTATTGCTGATATCGAAAGGAGAACTAAACCTCGGACTAGTTGAGATTCTGCAATCCCTTGCAACCATTGGATCTGGGGGAAGATGGATCTTCACCGTTGATTTGTGGACAAGGGGTTTAGCCAAGATCATATCACCCGGACACAGGATTTGAAAAGGTAGCACTTGAAAATAATAGAGCTGAGGTCACATCTCTTGATTGCATGGAAAGAAAAACAGAGTCCTCCGGGCTAGTCAAGGAAGGTAGAGTTTAGCACTCTACGTTAGAATGTGGTCACAGGGACTAGGTCTATGGGAATAAAGGTGCTCATCATTATCATGTTGCATGGAATGCATTGAGGGAATGCATGTTTCATAAGAGGTCAGACATTGAAATTTTCAGTAAGGAAGGAGGAACTTCTAGTGTTTTACTTACATTATGTAAGCATGGAAGGAAAAAACATTGGGTGGCCATAAGTGTTGGCACCATGATTATTAATGAAGGAAGAATTCTTAAAGGAATTCATGTGAAACTTTTGAGTTTCATGTGTACTGATTTGGGATCATGATCAGCCTATAGCAGGAAGCATGGTCCTGTTGTAAGAGTGAATGAAAATGAATAAGCCATGTGGTGAAGAGGTTGGTTAAATTCCAACACACCATGGCCAAAAACATGTCATAAAGTGTGACAAACTTGAAATCAATGCAAGAGTGCATTGGGTATGCATGTGGCCATGAATATTGGCACATTTGCTCAATCCTTTAAAATGTTGAATTACGTTTTGAAATAAGGTTTGGTATGTTGAAATGAGGCATAGGAAAGGAATGGGATTCCCTTTTCATGTTTATACAGATGTGATGAATTGTTAGTATGCATGGTTTTGAATTTGAATATATATATATATTGTTTGTTTGGCTATGGAAAGAATGAATTGCAGGAAGTAAAGGGTCATGGATATGACAATGATGTAATCCTGTAAAGAAGACCAATTTCCTACTGAGCCAAACTGCAAGGAATGGTATTTTTCTTTTTGAGAATGTGAATTTGATTGTTGGTATGCACAACTATGAAATTGTTTGTGACGACATTATAAAGATATAACAAAATATATGTGCATGGGAAACTAACAATTTGTTTGGTTGATTGAAGTTGAAAGTGTAGGAAGTAAAGGTGTCTTGGATATGGCAGCTGCGAGCCCATAAGTAAGACCAATTACCTTTTGATTCAAACCGCTATGGGAAGGAAAGTCCCATAATTATGAATCTGGTTCCTGTGCAAAACAAATATGAAAACAAAATGTGGAATTTGGAAAATCTATGGGTGACAGATTTACAAGAAAATTTTGAATTTAAAATTTATAATGATGTCTCATGAATTTATGTATACATGTGATACAAGTGAGAAGGAGAGTAACCTTCATCCCTGTCTATTACGATGCTGAAAGAAGGAGAGTAACCTTCGTTCCTATCTATTACTATGTTGGGAGAAGGAGAGTAACCTTCATCCCTAACTTTCGTTGAGACAGAAGAAAATATCTGTCTAGAAAGGACAGATGATGAAAAAAAAAATGGCTACTGTTGAGCCATGAGAACCCCATGGTAATCCATCATCGCCTAGAATATGTTGTGTTGAGATAACACAAGCCAGAGGGATGCCTCGACAGAGAAATTCTGAGGGACGCCTTGACTGTAAGGCTCGATAAAGTCTCTCGAATTCTTCCTGTGTGAGAAAACCTTGGCACGGCAAGATGGATCACCCGAGGAACTATATAGTAGTGAAGGGGATTCTTGAGCTTGGACTTGGAGGGTGAGTGACCGCAAGGAAGAGGAGACCATTATAGTTCTTGTAAACTATTGGGATCATGCACACTATGAGTAGTTCTTCCCGTGCGAGAAAATCCTGGCAAGGAAAGATGGATCACTCGAGGGACTCTATAGTAGTGAAGGGAATGACTGATCCTGGGCCTGGAGGGTGAGTGACCGCAAGGAAGAGGAGACCTTGATAGTTCTTTTAAACTAATGGGATCATACACACAATGGGTATGACAAGGAAAAATAGTGAGCTTGGATAACAAGACAACCATGTTGATACAAATCCACAAACTGCAATGATAATTATTATGTTAAGATTAGAAAATTGTTCCTAGAAATTTTTATACAATGTTATCACATGAGACTATGATTAATGCACTTGTTGTCCCAAAATTTCTGAAAGCAGGTGACAAATATTAAGGGTCCCTCCTTGTCTATCGGATTGGCAAGATCGGAGTCCACGCATTGGGAGAATCGCACGATGGTGCGACTAAACTTCTGAAACCTGAAGTTGTGATGTGATATGGACCGTTAGATCAAGGAAGGTCACAGAATGTCGATCTGACATGGGCATATTAATGCAGGGAGTACATGGGAACTCAAGATCCCCTAAGAATCAAGATCAAAAGAGATAATTTCTTCTTAGAAGCACAGATGAGGTCGAAGAGGTGAACTTGTTTCAATTTCGTAAGCTCCGGAGGGAAAGCAGAAGTCGAGGCCCATATATCAGGGCTGACAGGAGGTAGATTGAAGGTTGAGGCCTTCAGAAGATATGAAAACTTCCAAGTTAGGGAATAAAGAGAAATCTTAGGAGGAGGAGTGACAGTGGTCGTTGGATCGAGCATTGTGAAAGGTCTAGGTCGTTGAAATTCATGTCCAGACAATTAGAAGAGTGTGCATGAGGATATCATATCTAGGCCTTCAGATTTGAGTGCGAGGACCAATAGCCGATGGATCTAGGAAAGGTGCACGAGGGTTAAACCCTTCGAAAGTATACAGGAGAGTAAACTTTGCCAAGTCCAAAATTCTAAAATCATCGGAACCGTCCATCGTCAGGACTGACAGGTGGAAGCAGATCCGAGAGTTCAAGAACTCGAACATTGGAAGAAATGGGGGAGAGCAATATAAACTTCACAAAGGGAGAGGTATGAGGTGACTCTGAGCCATTGGATTCATAGGACACACGGAAAATATCCAAGTACTTCGGAGAAAGAACCCGCGGAGAGGTCAAGAGGTGAATACCCAAGGAGTTGAGATCCGCAACAATCCTATCATTCCATCAGGATAGGACATGTGGCAGGAGATCAGTGTTTCACTGACTCACAAATTGGGAAAGTCAAAGGAAGAATCGCGATAACTTGTGAGATCCGAACTCCCGAGTTGATCTGGACCGTAGGATCATGGGAGATTGTGGACCGTTGATATGACTCTATCGAAATATTAGGAATCAGAAGAGTCAGGGTGGACTCACATCCAAATACCTGAGACGCGAACTTGAGATTTGATCACAGTGGTAGATCGAAGAGAGACCGTGGACCATTCTGACTATATTGGAAGATCAGGGATCGGAAGAGTCAGGGTGGACTCACATCCAAATACTCGAGATGTGAACTCACAATTTGATCGTAGTCGTCGATCGAGGAGAGACTGTGGACCGTTGATCTAACTATATCAGAAGATCAGGGACTGGAAGAGTCAGGGTGGACTCACATACAAATACCTGAGACGCGAAGTCACAATTCTATCGCATTCGTTGATTGAAGGGAGAGTGTGGACCATAGATTGGGTCTTGGAGGGAGTTTGCATATCAGACTTTAGAGAGGAAAAATGAACTGCCCTCAGGAGATGCAAAACACAAAGTCCCGAAGAGCTTGGTAGTTGGGCCCCAAGTTTTTGCCCAACATCTCAATTGAAGGAGCCTAGCGAGAGGAGCTAGCGCCTAGAGGATTCCTTGATCAAGAAATTGGAAATCGGGAGTATCAGGTCTGGCCTATAGCAAAGCACCCGAGGTCCAAGGTCGTGAAGCGCCTTTTGACATAGGCATCTAGTCACAGCCAGTGGTCACATGGAGGAAGCTTGCACCTGGTGCTAGTTCGCATGGGTGAAGTCTCACAAAGACCCGTGGATCGATTTCTTAGAGATTCCAGTAGGGAATCAAAGGGCTACTTCATCTCAAGAATTTTCAAGGTCCATTGACTAAGATTAGAGACCATGGATGGAGGATTCGACTAATTGAGAAAATAATTAAAAAGATTTTTTTTTATTTATGCCCTGTCGTGGGTGTCTTACAATTGGCGGGGCCTGTTGGCCCTTGACCAAGTTTTGGAGAACCTTGGTCATGTTTGACCATCTTTGGGACTTCCATAGGCTGGTTGAAGATGAAGCACCAAGCGAAGAAGATATAGTGGGATCCTGGCCCCTTTTTAAGGAACTTTTGGGATTACGGTTTATGTAACGGGTGTGGGATGTCGGCCCATGGGTTTACCCATGTTTGGGCTCGGTTTTTAATGTATAAATAGATAGCTAGGTGATGTAAGAAGAGGAAAGTGTGCTAAGAGAGACCTAGTAGAATCAGCTTAGTACGGAGCTAGAGGCTTTGTGCATACTATGTGTTAAGACTGGCAGAGCTAAGTGCAATTGATTGTAAGAAGCTTGTGTGCAGACTGTGTAAGAAGGCTTTGTGCTTAAACCTAACTCAGGGAAGGAGGATCTGGCGAGGTGCACACAGATATCCTATCCTATGTGGAGTGGGGTTTTTGGGCTCTATGCATGTAAGGATATTGACAAAAGATAATAAAGAAGAGAAGAGTTGGTGGACGTAGCCCCACGCTGGGGTGAACCACGTATATCCTGTGTCGTGGTTGCTTTGTGCTTATGCTTGTTATGTGATTGTTGTAATTTATGATTAGTGTTGTGATCTATTTGTTAGATGAATTTGATATGATAGCTTAGTGCTTGGTAATGTGAAAGAATGTTAGATCATATCTATTTCAATATGCTAAGTTCTTAGATGTGGTAGATTTGGTTGAATACTGTGTTGTTCTGTAGTTAGGGTTTGGATATGCGATGTGAATAAGAGTTAAATACTGATGAATGTTAACTGCTAAGTGCTCTGTTAAGTGTTGTAATCACAGATCTGTGTCCCAGCTAGGTTACAGAAGTTTGAGTCCTGCAACCACCCTTGCCTCTACCTCGAGTGAGACTTCATCTGCTTCGCAGGTGTTGTTGAAAGGGTCGGTAGTTAGGGTTTTGTTCGTGAGTTGTTGAAGCTTTGAACCCTGGGTTTTCCCCTGTGCCAACAAATAGTTCTGTTGTCAGGACCTAAAACTATGATTGCTAAGAACTGAAGAAAAGAGAAAGCTCTGTGCATAGATCGGTTTCCCTAGTGCGCAGTATTCTACTTGGCTTGCGAAGCTTTGTGCTAAGAAGAGAAGTTCGATCTAAAGAAAAGAGGTAATATCTTGAAGATTTTTTCTCTGAGAAATGTAAGATAAGAGAAAAATTTTGTTTCGAAAGAATGGATCTAGGTATGTTTAATAGATTTGGTCCTAGTCTAACAACTAGGGCACAGTTAGAAGAACGAATATTTGATATGAATAGATCTGATAGAAATAATGAAATATATGTTATCCCTGTTCATAGAAAGAATGCTTGGACTAAAAAATGGATGCAAGATCCTAGAAAAAAAATTTTGCAGGTTAGTTACTGTGATCCCAGCGCACAATACATGAAAGTTTGGGGATCGTTCAAGAGAAAGAGAGGAGTAACTCTTTGCTATAGTTGCAGAAGACTGGGACATCTTGCTAAGGAATTCCCTGGTAGATCTTATTTGCCTTTGTTGTAAGGCTACTGGACATGAAGTTTTGGATTTCCCTAGAATGATTGCAAAAGTTAAAAATATGAATATAAGACAAGGAAACTATGAGACAAGCTAAGAAACTAAGGGTACGATAGAACCCCAGAAAGGATCAAAGACTGTATTATTACAGATGAAATAAATCTTGAACGATCACATAGATATCAAATTATCAGAGATCTTAAAAGAGAAGGAGCACATAGAAACAAGAATAGGAGACTTTGACATAGACTATGTCCTAGATGAGGAAACGTAGATGAATATCATGACAGAAAGAACTTAGGAAATTTTTGGAAAGCCTGTTATGGTTCCTTCATTAGGAGGAATAGGATTATTTAGAGGAAAGTTGATAACCCTATGTGGAAGACTTACCGAGACATCTATGAGTGCTCATGGGACTTCGACAAAAGAAGAATTTGAGATCATTAAGTTTGTTGAGAACAACGCCCCATTTGCTATTTTACTAGGAAAAACCTGCATTGAGAAAGATTAGATACGAAGGAAACAAGAAGAGGAGGATTTAGAACAGAAAAAGTAGGAACTAAGAGATTTAATGGTTAGGAAAGTAGCGCACTTACTGGAAGAACAAGAGAACTAGTCGAAGCTACTAAGAACCAAAGATCTGGATGTTGAAGTTGAAAGGACACAAAAATACTGGAGACACCTGTCTGTACAAGAGAGTAGAGAACCTACCCCAGAAAGAGAAGAAGTATTACCCTTGAACCCTATGAAAGACCCTCCACAGTGAGAACTTATCATTCCAAGAGGAGATAAGAACGATAATGGAAAGAGGAAACCAATGATTCAGATTTCAGGAAAGAAATCCAGAAAGTTGAACAAAAAGAAAGCAAAGCTAGAAAAGTTACAGGAAGTTCTAGAGAGGACTCCGTAGAAAGAAGGTTTGCAGAACTGAAACTCCGTCGGGATATCAGAACAACGAAGATTTACAATTCGCCATGAGGAAGCAATATGACCGTTGGAGGCATCTCGACCATTAGAATGACACTCCAGAACGGCTAGAAATGCAGTTATTGTCGGAACGTTCACCACTGGACCATTGAGACTGTGCCATAACGGATGGAATAGCATTGATTGAGGAATTCATGTGCATTGATAGATTCTGTTACGACGTTGTCTATTTATTCCATCGAGCATTGCACCATGAACACTTTTTCCAATTGTCATTATCCGAGCCCACAAAGAACTATTTTATTTCGCACAGTGATCATTGAGACTTTGTCATCCATTATGTTACATTGAGTGTTTGTTCACTGACCTAAGATATTAGATCTCGAGTGTGCATGTCAGACGAATTTAGCGTAGAAAAAAAATTCATCGAAGAGATTCTGATAGACCTCATGGATGAGAATGTGATGTCTACAGGAATCCAAGCCTCATGGACGAGAGGAGTGTAAGCATCCCTGTTGACTGCTCGTGGATCTGGACCATCCCGAGCTACGACCGAGAAATGAATGAAGCATCATGATGACTTGGTGAATACGAATCTAATCCCATCCATCATGCCCAACTACATCCCACCCCTGGTCAGTGTGGTAAGTCGTGACAGTGTCCCGAGGGACTTCGACTACATAATCATCACAATGTACCTTCCGAAGGGAATACACGCAGTTAAACCGCAGTTGGAGAGGATTCCAACATTGAAGATTGGTGACTATAACCTAGGAGACCGTAAGAGCTATAGCATGCTCACACCTCACAAGTATTTGACCAACACCAAGGGGAAGAAGTCAAATATCATCCCCCAGCCGTGGAACATGGACATCGCAAGGTCCACTATCTTGAACGTGATGAAGATACCACACTTTGAAAGACATCAAAAGGTTAAGGCATGCGTTAAGATCCTACTTTCATGCTTCCATGGTGGTTATCTATGGTTGGACAGACATATCACCGTCAATCCGACATTTATCCATAAGATCACTGGATTAAGCATGCAAGGACCATACCCACAAGAATTTTATTCAGGGAAGGCTGCAGATCACACTCTGGCATAGAAGATTAAAGACACCTATGGCGATGTCGAGAAGGGGAAGTGAGGCTACAAGGTAGCCTCCATCCAGAATGGCACAATGCGCCTATCTTACCAGTTGATCGTTGGTAAGATAGTAAGGAAGAACAGACCCACACAGGTCATGGGGTTCA
Organism: Picea glauca; assembly: GCA_000966675.3. NCBI lineage: Eukaryota > Viridiplantae > Streptophyta > Pinopsida > Pinales > Pinaceae > Picea > Picea glauca. Next base: position 288,284 of record JZKD02S1845948.1, on the reverse strand, counting down.
TTGTTTACCTCACACGAAAATGGGTGGAAGGATTACAAATGAACTGGGCAAGTTACCTCGTCAACCAGTTAGAACAGGACTACCACGAAGCTCAGGATCAGGGCTATGAGTTCCATTTTAGCTGGTTATTGATCCTCATCATGTTCATTTCTTGGGAGATGTCGAAAGGAGCGACCTTCCCTGACATTGAGTCGTTCGATCCACTAGCTGCGAAGTTCACCACACTATGGTATTCGAGCGATACTGGGAAATAATGGCATTCGAACGTGGTGTTCCATACCTACTACCTGAAATTAAAGAGGGCTATTGAGTCTTTCCCTCATATGACGTCGAACACCCTGGACAGGTTCAGACCATTTGTGAAGTTCCTCGTAGATAGGCATTTTATATATATCACTGTGCGCAGAGACGAACATAAAGAAGAGCTTTGGTCCTATTACAAGCTCACCGAGGAGGACATGGAGGAAATCACCAAGGAGTGGCCTGAAGAACTCCTAGTGCCATTTAACCATGTAGAATTGGCTGACCCCGACCTCATTGGAAGTCCGGTGGTTACTCGCGAAGAATATGATGCACCCAGTAGTAGCAGAAAGAAAAAGAAGGAATATGTACAGGAAATACATAGCACATCAGAAGAGATTGCATGAGATTCACCTAGTAGAGGAGGAGACGATGAAGTGGACAAAGAAGAGAAAGAAGGGGAAGAAGACAAGCATATGCAGGGTGAAGTAACACCGCCCAGAAACCCCCTTGAAGAGGCAGAGACGTCCAAGAAAAGGAAGGTTTCCCCAATGAAACCTACATCATGGAAAAAGTCCAAAGCTAGTAAGCCAAAGGTGCAGACTATGCTCACAGTCAATGAATTTGACTTCATTATCACAGCTATATCAGACACCTCAGAAGATATTTTGCAGAGAAATGAAGAAAAACAAGAAACCATGTATGAAAGAATTGAAGCAGAGTTGAGAGGGGTCCAACAAGACATTTACTCTAGTCGTGCAGTGTCCACTGTGACCCCGCCATCAGAAGAAACAGAGTTGGGAGATGAGCCTGCCCAACTCCGCAAAATAGTTGATGAAACTGAAGCTCACCTTCACCACGTGAAGGAAGAAAAAGAATAGGCCATAGTGGCCCTGAATCAAGAACAAAAGGAATTCATAGAGAAATGCCGAGTTGTGCAACAAGAGAAGGAAGACCTCCAAATCAAGTTCGAAGAGGATAAAGCACAGATCCAGAAATAGAAAGAACAACTGCTCATGAAGAAAGTGGGATTTAAAGAAGTAGTCAACAGAGCACTTCGCTCTGTGACAGGCTTAAAACATATAGAAGACGACCTAGTGGAGATTCAAGTAGCGAAGCTTGCTACAACCATCCGACAACATCGATAGAGAGTAGAAGAATTGGACTTACAAGTAGTACCAGCACTCCGCAGGAAGTGACAGACCAGCGAGAAGAAACCACCCGAAGAGCAGTCCAAAGAATCAAGGCGGTAGCCTTGGAATGTAAACAACTTAGTAATTGAAGTGCGTAGAATTATGAGTGCCTTACCGAGGACCCTGAACTAAATACACTGGAGTCATAGCTCCAGGAAGCAAAGCAACAAGCAACAAAAATACAAGCGCAGTTGAAGCCCTTGTTAGCGGTCGAGTGAATGAAAATATACCAAGAATAGTGCACGGCTCAGTAATAGGTCCATGACATACAGATAAAAGTCATGGAAGTGACTCAGAAGCTCCATCCAGTCTAGGATGCATCTTGCCTACTTTTTGAGGAGACTGAAGGATGAGGAGAAGAACTAGAACAAGCAGTCACTGCAGTCGAACAATGCTTGGAAGGACCTGTGACCAAGGAAGTTATTCAGGAGTTTGTTGAGCATGAGGCCTTGGCAAAGTAGCAGGTCGAAGCAGCTCAAGCCAAGCTCGAGGCGTTTGAGGTAGAGTTACCTAGATCAGAGTGACTCGAGAAGACTCACAAGTGAGTGTTGGGGGCCTGTTGGCCCTTGACCAAGTTTTGGATAACCTTGGTCATGTTTTACCATCTTTGGACTTCGACAGTCTGGTCGAAGATGAAGCACCAGGTGAAGCGGAGATCATGGGATCTCAACCCCTTTTTAGGGAACTTTTGGGATTAGGGTTTATGTAACGAGTATGGGATGTCAGCCCATGGGTTTACCCATGTTTAGGCCCCTTTTTAATGTATAAATAAATAGTTAGGTGATGTAAGAAGAGGCAAGTGTGCTGACAGAGACCTAGTAGAATTGGCTTAGTGCGGAGCTAGAGGCTTTCTGCATACTATGTGCTAAGACTTGCAGAGCTAAGCGCAAGTGATTGTAAGAATCTTGTGAGCATACTTTGTAAGAAGGCTTTGTGCTTAAACCTAAATCGGGGAAGGAGGATCTGGCGAGGTGTGCACATATATCCTATCCTATACAGAGTGGGGTTTTTGGGCTCTGTGCATGTAAGAAGATTTTTATAAGATAATAAAGAAGACAAGAGTTGGTGGACATAGCCCCACGCTGGGGTGAACCACGTATATCCTATGTCATGGTTGCTTTGTGCTTATGATTGTTATGTGATTGTTGTGATTTATTCTTAGTGTTGTGATCTGTTTGTTAGATGAATTTGATATGATATCTTAGTGCTTGGTAATGTGAATGAATGTTAGATCAGATATATTTCAATATACTAAGTGCTTAGATGTGGTAGATCTAGTTGAATACTGTGTTGTTATGTAGTTAGGGTTTGGATCTGCGATGTGAATAAGGGTTAAATACTGATGAATGTTAACTATTAAGTGCTCTGTTAAGTGTTGTAATCACATATCTGTGTCCCAGCTAGGTTTCACACATATGAGTCCTGCAACCACCCCTGCCTCTACCTTGGGTGAGACTTCATCTTCTTCATAGGTGTTGTCGAAAGGGTCAGTAGTTAGGGTTTTGTTGGTGTGTTTTTCAAGCGTTGAACCCTGGTTTTTCCCCTGTGCCAACAAAGTTAAACCTCCTGGAATTTTTCCCCTTAAATCTTGTTGTACATGCTCGCCAAATTGCACCCTCTATCTGACTGAACCAGGTGCATATTGGTGGCCACCCACCTATTCCAACTGGCTCCTCGTGTTTGTTTTTTGTTCAGTACATTCTTTCGTATTGCTTTCTAATTGTGGGTCATACACTTCTGGGGCTATCTGAAGTGCCACACATCCTCCAGGTGGATAAGGGTGGCCTCTTGCTTAATCCAACTAGATTATTTTATATGTTTTCATGTCAACACAACTTGTTGTACTTCCAGGGCTGTTTTGGGGCCCTAAATGTTCTTATTTTGGATCGTCATAGTCAAATTGTAGATGGAATCAAATTATGATGGGAAAGTATGTATCTCTCTGAAATACCTTTCCAACAGGCTATCATGCGCCTAAAACGAATGTCGTATGCAAAAGTTACCACCCTTGGAAGTTGAGGTACCAAATTACACCAACTTACCAACTTACCTTCTAGGGTTAGTTTTTTGGATTTCTAGAATTTTGGAATTCATGAGTAATATCAAAAAGGTCTCTGGAGCATCATTATAATGCATTTTTCTCAGACGAATGCACGTAGCAGCAACATCTCTTCTAAGAGATAGATACCACCATTTGAGAAAGTGTTTGAGTTCTGCAGTTTTGCAGTTTCAGCCTATTTCATTATTTAATAGAAGATATTGTTCACTGGATATTTGTGTTATTCTTAATATCTTTGTGTTTATTATATTTAGTATGTTAATCAGTTCATTCTACTCCTAAATATGGATCAGTGGTATCAGAGCGATCTGCTCTTCATTTATTTTTCTTCATGCATGTTCCCGACAAGATCTAGGTACAAGAATTTGGGACTCGAACCAATCAAGACATTACAAGATCGGTAGCGTTGAGCCCGATAGCAACCCATGGGGGACAAAAATAAATATGATGGAGTAGGAGTTCCTATTAAAATGTTTCTCAAGGAATCCCTCGCGTGACAAAGGAGCGAAATGATGGACAACTTTGTGCAGATCCTTTGGAAACTCCCCACAAGAGAAGCATATTCATCAAGCGGCCATGCAACCCCCTTCAAGGTACATGCAAATTTTGATATTCCATTATTTGAAGGACTGATAGATGCAGATATTGTAGATAAATGGTTGAATATGCTCGAAGGATATTTTTCGGTCCATAATTTTTCCGATAGGGAAAATATCACTTTTTCACTCCTCAAGGTTGTTCCTCATGTTAAATACTAGTGGGATACTTACTCTAAGAAAAGGGTCATGGTGGAATCTAAAATGTTTGTGTTGGCTCCTACATGGGATTCCTTCTGGGATGCCATTAAAGAATAATACTACCCTGTTGGAAGCTATGAGGACCATTACACCAGATGGACCACCCCACGTCAAGAAAGGGACCAGACAATACCACATTTCGCCAATATTTTCTATACCCTACGCACCAAATTGGGTATCAAAGACTCTAACAATCATCTGGTTCTCAAATACCATAGTTTTTTACATAGATACATTCAAACATAAACAGAGTTCCTGGAAATTACCTCATTGGGAACGACTTATAGATATGTTTTCAAGATCGAGTAGAAATTTAAGCAGAAACGACGAGAGTTTGGATCTACAAACCCCTCATAGCCAAAGTAGAGAAAAGGCAGCCCCAACCCGCACAGAAAGGGACCAAGTCAAGATGGTCACCCTTAGGACAATCAATCCAAGCTGCAACACAATAAGGGAAATGAGAAGATGAAGAAGGACTCGGAAAATGGTGTGAGTACCATAAAAGTTCTTGGCACAGCACCAAACAATGTTGCTCCAAGTAGTCCCTCACGGTCAAGCTGAAGGATTCCGAGTCAAAGGTTGATTCTGATTCCGACTCAAAGGTTGATTCTGATTCCGATTCAAATCCTGAAGGAGGGAAGCGGATTATCAATGTTGAACTCAGTGCCACTGTCTCTACCACCAAAGTCCAGCCAAGCGAACCAGAAGAACCAGGGGAAGGGGAATGCCTCTTTCACTCGCATAGGTGGGTCAAGTAGGCTCCGATTCATTTCATTATTGACAGAGGTAGTCAAAAGAACCTGATTTCAAAAAAGGTCGTCATGTTTCTCGACCTACCAATGACACCACACCCAAAATCCTACACCATCGGTTGGCTTTGTCAAGGAAGAGATCTTCATGTCAGCCAACAGTGTCGTCTTCCCTATGGCATCAAGCCTTTCAAAGATGAGGTACTGTGTGATATTTCTCCCCTTGAAGTTTGTGATGTTCTTTTAGGAAAACCATATGCGTGGAATCATCATGTTGTGTATTAGTCTATACCCCACAGTGATATTATTACTTTGGGTAGACAATTGTACAGGATCCCAGAGGTAGCGTCGCCTACTGCTATTTCTCTAATCTTTGTTAAGCAATGCAGTAAGGTAATTTCATAGACCGATAAGTTCATCTTCTTTGTGATTCGTGATCACAGTAAGAAGAAGGTGATTTCCACATTTGTGGCCTCTACACAATGCCTCTCTTTGTAGTAGAAGCAAGTGGATGGGATCATGGAAGAATACAAAGACATCTTCGCCTCACCTACAAGGGTATTGATACACTACAAATTCAAGCATCCAATTGATCTGACCCCAGGCACACCTCTACCTAATGGACCAGTCTATCGGCACTTGCTGATGGAGAATGAAGAAATTAAGTGTTATATCCAAGAGCTTCTTCGAAGGGGCACATCAGACCCAACTCCTCCCCTTGCAAAAGTTCGATGTACTGGTGCAGAAGAAGGACAGGACTTGGAGACTCTACAATGATTATAGAGCCTTAAAAAAAATCACAATCAGGAACCACTACCCCATTCCCAGGATTGATGACCTTCTTGACCAACTCAAGGGGGAAAAGTTCTTTAGCAAGATTGACCTAAATTCTGGCTACCACCAGGTTCCCATCAAGCCAACTGATGTATGGAAGACAACATTCGAGTCTAAATAAGGTCTCTATGAATGGCTAGTAATGCTCTTGTTCTTAATAAATGCACTAGCCACTTCATGAGCTTGATGGATGATGTATTGAGACCCTTCACCAACTCCTTTGTGGTAGTATATTCAACAGGTTTTGAGCACTCTATGACAGCACAAGCTTTATGCCAACTTGGAAAAATGATATTTTGGCATGAACAAGGTCCAATACTTGGGATACATTGTTTATGAGAATGGGGTACATGTTGATCCAGTTAATATCCAAGTCATCTGTGACTGGCCAGTCCCGACCACACTAACTGAGCTTCAGAGCTTCTTAGGACTAGCCAACTTCTACCAATGGTTCGTGTTGGGATTCTCCCATATTGCATGGGCCCTCAGTTAGGTGACCAAGGGCGGTGGTAGGGCCAAGTTTGTATGGGGGAGTTAGAAACAATGAGCATTTGATGATTTGAAGCATCACTTGTGCTTAGCTCTAGTACTCTCCTTTTCCAATCTTCAACAACCATTCAATATTGAGACTCGTGCATATAACTATGTTGTGGGTGCAGTTCTCACTCAACATGGGAATTCGGTGGCATACCGTAGTGACAAACTCTCTGATATTGTCCAGAAATACCCCACTTGTGACAAGGAAATGTATTCCATTGTACAAGCCTATCGTCAATGGAAACATTACATTCTGGAGAAATTGACGATGATACACATTGATCAGAAGCCTTTGCAGTTCATACAGACATAGGGGAAATTACATAACAACCACCATCAAAGTCTTGTGCATATTCCTTTTGGGACACCATTAAAGAACAATACTACCCTGTTGGAAGCTACGAGGACCAATACACCATATGGACCACCCCACGTCAAGAAAGGGACCAGATAATACCAGATTTCACCAATATTTTCCATACCCTACACACCAAATTAGGTATCAAAGACTCTAAGAATCATCTGGTTCTCAAATACCATATTTTTTTACATAGATACATTCAAACATAAATGGAGTTCCTAGACATCACCTCATTGGGAATGACTTATAGATATGTTGTCAAGATCGAGCAGAAATTTAAGCAGAAACGACGAGAGTTTGGATCTGCAAACCCCTCATAGCCGAAGTAGAGAAAAGGCATCTCCAACCCACATAGCAAGGGTCCAAGTCAATATGGTTTCCCCTAGGAAAATCATTCCAAGCCGCAACACAAGAAGGGAAATGAGAATACGAAGAATGACACGGAAAATGGTGTGAGTACCATAAAAGTCCTTCGCACAACACCAAACAATGTTGCTCCAAGCAGTCCTTCATGGTCGAGCTAAAGGATTCCAAGTCAGAGGTTGATTTTGATTCCGAGTCAAATCCTGATGGAGGGAAGCGGATTATCGATGCTGAACTCAATGCCACTGTCTCTACCACCAAAGTTCATCCAAGCGAACCAGAAGAACCAGAGGAAGGGGAATGCCTCTTTCACTCACATAGGTGGGTCAAGGGGGCTCTGATTCATTTCATTGTCGACAGACGTAGTCAAAAGAACCTGATTTCAGTAGAGGTCATCAAGTTACTTGACCTACCATTGACACCACACCCAAAATCCTACACCAGCAGTTGGCTTCGTCACGGAAGATATCTTCGTGTTAGCCAACAATGTCGTCTTTCATACGGCATAAAGCCTTTCAAAGATGAGTTACTTGGTGATATTTATCCCCTTGAAGTTTGTGATGTTCTTTTAGGACAACCATATGTGTGGAAGCACCATGTTGTGTATGAGTCTATACCCCGCAATGTTATTATTACTTTGGGTAGACAATTGTATAGGATCTCAGAGGTAGCATCGCCTACTGCTATTTCTCTAATCTTTGTTAAGCAATGCAGTAAGGTCATTTCATAGACCGATAAGTTCGTCTTCTTTGTGATCCGTGATCACAGTAAGAAGAAGGTCGTCGCCACATCCGTGGCCTCTACACAACTCCTCTCTTTGTAGTAGAATAAAGTGGACAGGATCATGGAAGAATACAAAGACATCTTTGCCTCACCTACAGGGGTACCGATACACTACAAATTCAAGCATCCAATTGATCTGACCCCCGATGCACCTCTACCTAATGGACCATTCTATCGGTGCTCGTTGATGGAGAATGAAGAAATTAGGCATTATATCCAAGAGATTCATCGAAAGGGGCACATCACACCCAACTCCTCCCCTTGTAGAAGTCTGATGTACTGGTGCAGAAGAAGGACGATACTTGGCGACTCTACACTGATTATAGAGCCTTAAAAAAAATCACAGTCAGGAACCACTACCCCATTCCTAGGATTGATGACCTTATTGACCAACTCAAGGGGGAAATGTTCTTCAACAATATTGACCTAAATTCTGGCTACCACCAGGTTCCCATCGAACCAACTGATGTATGGAAGACAAAATTCGAGTCTAAATAAGGTCTCTACGAATGGCTAGTAATGCCCTTGTTCTTAACAAATGCACTAGCCACTTCATGAGGTTGATGGATGATGTATTGAGACCCTTCACCAACTCCTTTGTGGTAGTATGTTTGGATGACATCCTCATATTCAGTATAACATGGGAGGAGAACATGCAGCATATTCAACAGGTTTTGAGCACTCTGCGACAACACAAGCTTTATGCCAACTTGGAAAAATGATAGTTTGGCATGAACAGGGTCCAATACTTGGGATACATTGTTTATGAGCATGGGATACATGTTGATCCAGTTAATATCCAAGTCATTTGTGATTGGCCAGTCTCGACCACACTGATCGAGCTTTGGAGCTTCTTAGGACTAGCCAACTTCTACTGACGGTTCGTGTTGGGATTCTCCCATATTGCATGGGTCCTCAGTTAGGTGAGCAAGGGTAGTGGTAGGGCCAAGTTCATGTGGTGGAAGGAGAAACAATGAGAATTCGATGATCTGAAGCATCGCTTGTGCTTAGCTCTAGTACTCTCCTTTCCCAATCTGTAGCAACCATTCGAGATTGAGACTGATGCATCTAACTATGTTGTGGGTGTAGTTCACACTCAGCACGGGAATCCAGTAGTGAGACACTCTCTAATACTGTCTGGAAATACCCCACCTATGACAAGGAAATGTATTCCACTGTACAAGCCTGTCATCAATGGAAACATTACATTCTGGGGAAATTGAGGATCATACACATTGATCAGAAGCCTCTGCAGTTCATACAAACATAGGGGAAATTGCAGAACGACCACCATAAAAAGTGGTCCACCTACATGCAATAGTTCCATCTCAACATAAAGTATAAAACAGGTATCTCCAATCGTGTCGTTGACTGCCTCAGTCGGCCTCCTATGGCTGCACTCACCACTATGCTCCATTATTGTGGACATGAAGCATCAGAGTGGCCCCAACTTTATCAGCAATATCCAGACTTCACCACCACCTATTGGCTCTTGGGTACAGGTGCAAATGTCACTGATTTTCACATTCTAGACGAAATCTTATGCCACCTAGGCCATCTCTGTGTTCCTACAAGCAAGCGTGCAATGTTGATTTGGGAAGCCCACTACAATCGGGTGGCTGGACATTTTGGCATGGAGAAAATTGTGGTCGTTCCTCAGAAACATTTTTATTGGCCAAAACTTCGACAGGACTTCAACAAGTATATCAGATCTTGCATTGCCTGTGTCATTTCCAAGACAACCATCAAGAAGCAAGGCTTACACACCCCTCTTCCTATTCTCAAGAATCCTTGGGAATCCATCTCGATGGATTACATTTATGGCTTGTCGTCCACCAATCAAGGAAATAACTATGTGTTTGTGGTCGTTGATCGCTTTTCGAAGATGGCCATCCTCACAGGGTGTAAGAAGAATTTCATAGCGAAATATACTGCTAATCTCTTCTCTGAATGAGTGTGGGTCCACTTTGGGATACCGCATACCATCATCTCTGACCAAGACATCAGGTTCCTCAACACCTTTTGGTTGAGTCTCTGGTCTCTATTGGACACCAAGATCACAAAATTCACTACTTTCCACCCCCAAACCGATGGCCAAACAAAGGTCGCTAATCTAATGATTGTGCAAATCCTGCGCATGTACAATTATAAGAATCCACATACATGGGATGAGAGTCTCCCATATGTCCAACACAAATACAAGAAGGCTCTCCATAGTTCCATTGGCCATAGCCCATTTCAGGTAGGTCTAGGATTCCAACCCTTGGGACCCATTGATGTTGCACTTCCTCTTTCCACCGCACAGACAGACTCTTCCCTTGATCAGTCTACAATCGACAAAGCCACTAGATTCATTGAGCGGATTCAACAAATATTCCAACAGGTCTAGGAGATTTTGAATAAATCCAATGCTAAGTACAAGTAGCGCCATGATCAACACAGGGCACCACACCAGTTTTAGGTTGGCAACAAAGTCTAGTTACATTTGTAGAAGAAGCGTCTCACTAGGCCCCATCAGAAGCTTCTCCCACTTTGTTATGGGCCTTACACTATCATCAAGGTTGTGGGTAGCAATTCTTTTGATCTCAACACTCCACCCTTCCTTGGTTTGCATTTAGTATTCAATGTGGACCTCCTTCAGCCATATTTTCTCCCATTATTGGACACCTCCAAGATTTTAGAACAACTGACGCCAACAGATCTCAACCCTGACTGCATGGAACAAGAATCCACTGATTAGATAGTGGACACATAGGTCAAGGGCACTCGCCAGCAGTAGATCCACCTTTATTGGGTTGTCAAGGTAGGGAAACTCCTACACCAAGGCAAGTGGCTCACCCGGGGATAAATCCAGCATAATTTTCCTCACCTGATGGGGGAACTCGACGCAATGGAGACCATTTCATTCTAAGGGGGTAGGATTGATCCAGGTGGATATTGGTGGCCACCCACCTATTCCAACTAGCTCCTCGTGTCCATTTTTTGTTTAGGACGTTCTTCCATACTACTTTGTAATTATGGGTTCTACACTTATGGGGTTGTCTGAATCCCCACACATCCTCTAGGTGGATAGATATGGCCTTTCGCGTAATCCAACTGGCTTATTTTGTATGTCATCATGTCAGCACATCTTGTTGTACTTCCAAGGCCGTTTTGGGGCCCTAAACGTTGTTTTTTTGGCTTGCCACTATCAAACTGTAGACAGAGTCAGATTTTGATGGCAGAATGTGTATCTCTCTCAAATACCTTTCCAACGAGCTATCACGCGCCTAAAACAAAGGTCGTATGCAAAATTTATGACCCTTGGAAGTTGAGGTGCCAAACTACACCAACTCACCCATCGGGCCCACATGACTTTTGACATTTCACCTTCTAGGGTTAGGTTTTTGGATGTCTAGGGTTTTGGCATTCATGAGTAATATCAAAAAGGCCTCTAGAGCCTCATTTTAATCCATTCTTCTCTGATGGATGTGCGTAGCAGCCACATCTCTTCTTAGAGATAGCTACCACCGTTTGAGCAAGTGTTTCAGTTCTGTAGTTTTACAGTTTCAACCTATTTCATTATTTAATAGAAGTAATGTTCACTGGATATTTGTTTTATTATTCATGTCTTTGTTTTTATTGTATTCAGTCTCTTAATCAGTTCGTTCTGATCCTAAATCTAGATCACTGACTAACTTGGCCTCTATGTGCTTTTCGTGCCAAAACCCAGCACACACAACGATTCCTGCAAAAAGGGTGAAAATCTAGGACCGTTTGTGTCGGCCCCCAAACCTCAGCGGAGACCTCAGTCGTATGGAACCATGTGGCCAATGACCTAATTGTTGCACACACCATTGGCTATCTCCTTCGGGCTATGCTCATGGTCATGTGGTAAGAATACATGTAATTGGGGCTAAGCATTGAAACCTCGCACCAAACGGTTAGGCAACGGGTCATATGAATGGAAATATGGACCAGGGGTTAAGGTGTCAGGTGTCGAGAAACTATTCTGGAAATTATTGCAACCCCGCACCATAGAGTGGTCATATGATATGCTATGGACCGAGGGTTGGGGCTTAGCCCCAACCCTTTTCTAAGACGCCCGACCATATGTTGCAATTCATATAATTTTAAACGGACTATAGTGTTAAGAAACACCCACGGGCGGGTTGGTATCCCGGCCCTACCAAAGCCTTGACATTTCCATCTGGAGGTCGGGGGTTCAACCCTCGCAGAATTCACCCATTTTACGCACTGGAGGGGTGCCACGTGGATACCCACAACTGGGCCACGTGGCACCATACAACTTGCCAACAAATATGACATGTGTCACAACTTGATTCATCCACTTGTCTGCCACAGACCCTTCCCAGTCAGCATGCCAACTCATTTTCCACATGTGGGTCCACACCCTACCACGTCATCACTGTAATTTCGTACATAGTGTACGGTCAGATGCCATGTCATCATTGTACTAACTGTACAGACTGTACAATCAGCAAAATTTTTCTTGTTTAACAAAATGAACAAAACACGATATCATGCTCATACGACATTTGTTTGAACCCATTCAAGTTGCGTTGGGATCGTGAGGATGAGGCCTATGCATGTGTCTTTTTTGAAGAAATTATGAGCACTTTGATTTTTGAGAAAAATTTGATCCCCTGGATCACACCTCCCCATTGGGAAGCTTTTGGACCTCCAAAATACTACTTTTACTCAATCTAAAGATGAGGTTACATTTCCCTCACCTTTCCAACCTCAATCCATCTAGTCTTTCTTGTATTGGTTCCTTTGGGACCAATACGAAGGTAATCAACATCCCCTCGCTTTGAATACCTTGTCTTCCCATCAAGGATTGTATCTTCATGCAATTCTGAAAGAAAATCTTCAATTGATGGAATATGAACATGCTCCATGAACTTCTTGGCCTTGTCAACATCACTATGACCATTAATAGTCACATCTTTCCCAAAGATAAAATCTAAAGGAGATTTTGGCAAATATCCAAAACATGATTAAAATGGAAGTGTCTGAGTGAATGAACATTTAGCCCAGTTATAAGCATGTTGAAAGTGATGTAGATGCTTATCCCAAAACTTAGGATGCTTTCTTTGCAAACTAGCCACCATCTTGCCCACACCAAAATGTCCAGCAACAAGAGAATAATGTGCTTCCCTTATTATGTTGACTCTTTCACCCTGTGAAAACCATAACTTGCCAAGATACAAAAGTTTACCATGCACATAGGAATCCAATTCCTCAACTTGGTTAGTACGACACAAAGTTGCATAAACATTTTTGAAATCAGCATCTAAAGCATACTTTTCCAAATATCTCTAATGCATCATAAGATTATGCTTAAAAAATAATGAAGCACTAACAATAGGCCTAGTAAGCATATCAACAACTTTATCATAAATGTCTTTCTTATACCTTATCACCAAGTGGAATACATAGCTTGTCAAGGCATGCACTGGAGCTTGCTTTTCTTTCAAATCTTTCTTCCATGTGTCTCCTTCAACAATCATATTCGTAGTCTTGTTCAAGGCTCTGAAATCTACCCACATACGCCATATACCATATTTATCTGGTACCAGACCAATTGGTGACCTACATGGCAATGTGCTTGGTTTAATGACCCCTTTGTCAAGCAACTCTTGGGCTTGATTTCTAATTTCAACATTCTCCATGACTGACATCCTGCACATGTCAATGTTTGGAATAGGACCATCTTGCTGCAATAGAATCTCATGTTGGATACCCCTTTTAGGAGGCAATCCCCTTGGTTCCTAAAACATCTCAACATTTTTGTTAACAACCTCATATAAATCAGATTGTAAATTTGCATCACATCCTTGGAAAACTTCTTCTTCATCATTTTCTTTGGGTTTAATCATCAAAAGTACAAGGTTCTTACTAGCATTGACTAGTCTCTTCATGTGTCCATCATTTTTAAGTGACAAATTCATCTTCTTTGTATGTTCTCTAACAATGTACTCAACTCCATTTTTAAACAATTGGTACTTGTTCTCATGATGATGAAAGATGGCTTTCCTATCATATAAATAGGGCTTCCCAACACAATACCACAAATATCCAATGGAATAACATCAAGCTCTACCTCATCTATATAGTTCAGTGATGTAAAATCTAATTTTACACCTTCTTGTCACATGAAATTTGGCGTTGTCACGTATCCATCCTAGAGGGTAAGGTTTAGGATGTGGAGTAGTTTCCAAATTAAATTTATTGACAATGTCTTCAGAAATGAGGTTTGCTTGAGATCATGTATCAAATAGAGTATCTATCTTGGTATGTTTTGAAATTACCCTTATGTGAAAAATCTCTATTCTTTCTTTTTCATGTTGAGTTACATTAAGGCTACTACTATTGGAATAACTAGTACTTGCAATAGAATTCTTACTTTGAAAACCCATGGTTGTGATTTTTGTTTCATCTTCTGAATCAGATCCTAAATCTTGTTGTATAGTTGCAGTAATGTTTGGTTTCTCTTTGTTGTTGAAATTTTTGGGTCTCTTTTCACGATGAAGTTTCCAAAAATGTTATTCATCATGACCATCCTTTGAACAATTTTTACATGAGAGTTTCTTTCTCTCTTTATTGACTGAAGCATTTTTCTTTCCATTTCCTTCGAACTTCCTCTTTCCATTGTATCCATTATAAAAAGACTTCTTTCTACCCTCTTGAGGTTCATTCCTTCCTCTTGCTTCTAAATGAGTTTCCTGTACACAAACTTCATCTAGATTTGAAGGGTTAAACATAAGTAGTGTATGCCTCAAGAAGCTATGCAAACCTCCAATGTATTTGAGTAAAGTTTCTTGTGAAGACAAATCTATACCCAAAACCAAAGCTCTTCTCCTAAATTCTTGAGTGAATCTTTGCACATATTTCCCTTTGGGTTGCATAAAGTTTTGCCAATCCATAATAGCTTTCTACATGTATGCTAACAGATAAAATTTCCTTTTAATTGCAACAATAAAATCATTCCAAGAGGATAAAACTTTACCATGTTTCTTCATGTCCTCTTGAGTTTTGGCTTCCCACCAAATGAGTGGTGCACTGTCCAATTTTAAAGAATCAAGTTAAATCTTAGTTTGATCATCTGTGATTCTTTGTATCCTACAATACACTTCAATTTGACGAATCCAGGTATCCAATTTCTCAGCATTTACCTCTCCATTGTACCTAGGCAATTCAAACTTAATATCAAGCTTAAGCAAAGGAGCTTGTAAAGGAGTTTTACCATGTTCTTTTGGAGAATTTGGAGGTGGTTGTGAAATGGTAGAAGAAGTGGAAGATGGAGGTGAAGGAGGTGAAGAATCACCATTCCCTCCATTTCCCTTTGGATTTTTTTCACCACTCCCTCCATTTCCCTTTGGAGGGTTGGAGCTTTCACCTTGCGATCTTGCATTTCTTTCTTCAAACAAAAATTTCACAATCCCAGTCATATCATAGAAATATTTTATGAAAGTTTCCTCCTCTGAAGGAAGAGTTCCAAACTCTCCTCATGAGCCATACTTGCTGAATATCTCCTTGAAGCTTGAGGTGATTTGATATTTCTCCTTCTTGACAGTTGAGAACTTGGCTCTACAAGTTGACCTTCTCCTCTTGTGAGATTCAACCTTGTAAGCATCAGAAAATGACACTTGCACAAACAATTAAACCCTCAAACCTATGCTCTGATACCAACTGGTCTGAAATTGAAATGGGTTTATTTCCAACTAATCTGAAAATGAAGAAGACTTGTCTCTTTTAAATTGCAAGTGTAAAAATGGTATGTGTTTGGGTAATTGGATAAAGTTACTAACACATAATTTTAATGAGTTTTTACGTAATCATGAGCAACATATCAGACATATAAAAACCATAAAAAATGAACACATAACACAACAAATGATAAAGGAGTTCACCCCTCTCTTGGGATACATCTCTTGGTCCAACATCTCTTCGATAATTTTCATTATGCTTAAAAATTTCTATTACAGTGCTCAGAATACAAAATAGATGGCTCTAATGGCTCTAGAATGTCCAAAAACTCTTAGCTGGGCTTTTTCGGCACCTGGTTTGGCCAAAAAATGAAGAAGTTACACCTCCTAGAAATTTTCCCCTTCAAGCTTGTTGTACCTTCTCACCAAATCGTACCCTCTATCTGACTAACTCGGCCTTTATGTGTTTTCCGTGCCAAAACCCAGCACATGCAACGATTCCTGCAAAAAGGGAGAAAATGTAGGACTGTTTTCACTGACCCCCAAACCTCGACAGAGAACTCGATCATATGGCCCCATGTGTTCAACGACCTAACTACTGCGTGTGTCGTCGGCTAGCTCCTCTGGGCTAGGCTCGTGGTCATGTGGTAAGAATACATGTGATGGGGTTAATCATTGAAACCCAACACCAAATAGTTAGGTAATGGGTCGTATGAATGACAATATGGATTGGGGGTTAAGGTGCCAGGTGTCGAGCAACTATTGTGGAAATTATTGCAAACCTACATTGTAGAGTGGTCATATGTTATGCTATGGACTGGGGGCTGGGGCTTAGCCCCGACCCTTTTCTCCACCTCCCAACCATACATTGAAATTCATATAATTTTAAATGAACTATAGTGTTAAGAAACACCCACGGGTGGGCTGGTAGCCCGGCCCTACCAAAGCCTTGACGTGTCCATCCGGAGGTTGGGGGTTCAACCCTCATGAACTTCACCCATTTTACACACTGGAGGGGTGCCAGGTGGAAACCCACGACTGGTCCACATGGCACCATACAACTTTCCAACAAATATGACACATGTCACAACCTGATTCATCCACTTTTCTTCCACAGAGCCTGCCTAGTCAGCATGCTAACTCATCTGCCATGTGTGGGTTTGTCCCCTACCACGTCAACATTGTAAGGTTGTATGGACTGTATGGTCAGTTTCCACATCAGCATTGTACGGACTGTACAGTCCACAAAATTTTGTTTGTTTGGAAAAATGAACAGAACACAATATCTTGCTCATACGACGTTCGTTTGAACCCGTTCAAGTTGCATTGGGATCATGAGGACAAGGCATACACGCATGTTTATTTTGAAGCAATTCCGAGAACTTTTATTTTTGAGCAAAAATTGATCCCCTGGATCATTTTGGAAAAAGATGTTCAAGATTTTTGGAACCAAGATTCTGATGAGTTCAAGTTATCATCCATAGACCAATGGGAAAACAAAAGGTATCGATGGCCTTTTGGAGGATCACCTAAGGAAATTTTTTGTGGAGACCAATCAAACTAGCTAGAGTTGTTGGATGAAACCTAATCCAGTTACAACATCCAGAAGAGTTCCATGATTGGACATATTTCATTTGAGTTTTCAAATGGACAACGGTCATTGGCACCCCACACAATTTTGCAAGGATACTATAAGGGAAACCCATTAGCTTTGAGGTTCATGAAGGGATGGCAGGACAAATTGGAGATGGATTGCATTGAGTTCACAAGTGAAATAGAAAGGATGAAGTGTTGGGTAAATCATCGTAGAAGGGAGGCATAGTTTCGAGTTGGTGACTTGGTATTACTTAGGTTGGTTAGAGAGAATTTCAAGCCACCAAGTGTCATTTCTAGTGCTTTTCTATGGTGGTTTGAAGGACCATTCAAGGTACTTGAGAAGACTTGTAATGTCACTTATAGATTGGAGCTATCATAAAACATGAGAGATCAACATCTAGTTTTCCATATCAATAAATTGAATCCTTGTAGTATTTATGAAGGTGATACTAGTAGAGCTATCCCATACAAAGTCGCCATATTGATTGCAAATAAACCAAAGTTGGAAGTGGACAAGATACTAGCACACAAGACCACTCAATTTGGAAAGAATATAAGGTAGGAGTACTTTGTTATCTAGAAATATGGACCCAAACATTAGTATAGTTGATAAAGGAAAGAGGTGTTGTGGTAGTATGAAGATAAGGTATAATATTTTGAGAAGAAAAAAATCGAGGCACTTAAACAAGTGTTTTTTGGACGTTGTTGGGATGAAAACAAGTTTAGTGGGGAAGGATGTAAGGTCTCTGCCTATGGGTGGTATTAGGCACCCTACTCAATCAGTTAAGGTAGGAAAAGAAGGTTTCAATAGAATGTTTCAAGGATAGACTATGATTACCTATTTAATGGATGTAGTGGTGAATCATCCATAATTTCCTTATGTGAGTTGGGACACCTTGAGCACATGTTATGTACTTATAGACCCAAGGGGATGAACATTCCATTGTTGGTGGATAGACTGCAAAGGTCCACTTTGGAAATGGAGGGGCTTGCACATCACCTTAGAGAATGTGAAAGATAAGGCACTCCCTCGATATAAAGGGGATGCTCACACGTGTAAATTCGTTGAACAAGTTTGGTCATTCATGCAAGGGTAGAAAAGGAACTCTATAGTTGTGTTAAGTTTGGTTTTGACACGGTAGGTAAAATTGGACAATGGTTGAGTGAACAATGGAAGATCCAATACGTGAAAGAGGCAAGCCTATGAATTCTTTAGGAATTTCATTGGCAAGTCTTATAAGTAGTTGTGCCTTGGATAATTGTAGTGTACAAAAGATTTGTAGGCAATTGGTCGTACTCCCTTGTTGTATATTATAAATTTATTCACACAAATAAAGTTAAGGAATCTACCTTGGGTGTCACCTATACATGTGTGTTGTAGTCTCTTTACTTGGATGAATTTTATGATATTTTCAATGCATTGTATTGGCTACGTATTGTTGAAATATTGGCTATATATAAAAGTATTGTTGGGGTATTTTAATTCCACAATTGGATGTGTTCCTATTGTTGAATGAACTTGGTTGTGTTGAACTTGGTTACATATCTAACATACTATAGCTGAAGGTGAATTTATGGGAAAAAATTAAGTGAAGAGGCATAATCTAGTTGAAGTCTAGGTTGGCCAAGCCCCTATGGTTGAGGCAAGGTAGTGTTGCACTATTGGATATGACAAAGAGAAAAAGTTTGGGAAAGACTCTTAGGTCTGTGACATGTGGTTTCTTCAAGTTCCAGTTTGGGAGAGTCTTCAATTGGAATGTCTTTCAAGTGGTCCTGGGAGGATACATCAATTTGAAATCATTTATGTCATTTACATTTGTGCCCTTTGAAACACCACTCATCACATTTATAGAAACAGTTGAGGTGTTGGCATTCTGTCATCTCTTCTAGGAACAACTTTTGGATTCTTGAGGGGTAATATGTGGAGGAGTTGGGGGTGGTTTCCAAGGAGGATGAGTGCAAGAAGTGAGTGATGGTATTATGATCTATCTCTAACAAGCCTCCAACTAAGTAGTTGGGCACTGCATCATGACTTGTGCTCTAATTTTCTTGTTGAGAAAACAAATGAAACATTCTTTAAAACATAAATTACATAAGCCTTCATTGTGGATTTCTGTTAAGATCCTAACCCACACATAGGTAGATCAATGTATTCGGATGTAATAAAGGTCAATATTAATAAGGCCTTTCAATAAAATAGAATAAGGTGGATGTAAGAAGACCTAACAGAAGCTTCTGCCTCTAGAAGGATCTTCCTCTAGATGCTTCTCTTAATAGACATATTTAGTATAAATAAGGGGCGAGGGTATGTAAACCCTAGCTTGGAGATTATTGTAACAGAGCGCTGCTCGACTAGAGATTGCCCCCTCGAAGAGACCTGTGAACATTGCTTTCTGAATCAAAGTGCTTTTTCTATTGCTATTTCGTATATCATTTCTGTGTATTGTGAAGATTATGCTGGATATTTTACTGTTATTCTGCCATTTCTAGC
>JZKD02S1845948.1:193097-228400 GCA_000966675.3 Picea glauca | reverse complement strand
AACCTAACTATTGGCCCTTTCGGCAACACCTGAAAAGAAGATGAAGTCTCACCCGAGGTAGAGGTAGGGGTGGTTAAAAGACTCAAATGTTTGCAACCTAGTTGGGACACAGATCTGTGATTACACCACTCTAACAAGGCACTTAGTAGTTAGCATTCATCATTATTTAACCCTTATTCACATAGCAGATCCAAATCCTAATTACAGAACAGTGCAGTATTCAACCAGATCTAACAAATCTAAGAACTTAGCATATGGAAATGGATCAGATATAGCATTCCTTTACATCACTAAGCACTTAATTTATCATACCAGGTTCATCTAAGCATTCATTATTGCACTAAGCTTAAATCATATGAACAATATAACAACCATAATGCACAAAGCAACCATAACACATGATATACGTGGTTCACCCCAGCATGGGGCTACGTCCACCAAATCTTCTCTTCTTTATTATCTTCTGTCAATCTTCTTACATGCACAGAGCCCAAAAACCCCACTCCGCATAGGACAGGAGATCTGCGTGCACCTCACCATATCCTCCTTCCCCGAGTTAGGTCACAACAGAAATCCTTCTTACACAGTCTGCACACAAGCTCCTTACAATCACTTTTACTTACCTCTGCAAGTATTGACACATAGTATGCACAAAACCTCTAGCTCCGCACTAAGCCGATTCCACTAGGTCTCTCTAATTACATTGCCTAGATTTCTATTTATACATCACAAAATGGGACTAAACATGGGTAAACCCATGGGTCGACATCCCATACCTGTTACATAAACCCTAAACCCAAAAGTGTCATAAAAAGTGGCCAAGATCCTGTGATCTCTGCTCCGCCTAGCACTCCATCTTCGACCAGCCTGTCGAAGTCCCAAAAATGGTCAAACATGACCAAGGTTCTCCAAAACTTGGTCGAGGGACAACAAGCCCCCAACACTCACTTGTGACTCGTCCCGAGTCACTTTGCTCTGGGTAACTCTCCCTCAAACACCTCAAGCTGCTTCGACCTTTTGCTTCGCCAAGGTATCCTGCTCGATGAACTCCAGAATAAATGCCTCGGTCATAGGTCCTTCCAAGCATTGTTCGACTGCAGTTACTACTTGTTCTAGTTCTGCTCCTCATCCTTCAATCTCCTAAAAAAGTAGGCAAGTTGCATCCTGGATTGGTTGGAGCTTCTGAGTCACTTCCATGACTTGTCTCTGTATGGCATGGACCTGTTGTTGAGTCGTGCACTGTTCTTGGGATCTTTTCATTCGCTCGACCACTAACAAGGGATTCAACTGCACTTATATTGTTGTTGCTTACTTCTTTTCTTCCTGGAGTTGTGAATCCAGTGTCTTTATTTGAGGGTCCTTGGTAAGTTGCTCATAATTCTGCACACTTCGACTGCTAATTTTTTTACATTCCAAGGCTAATGCTTTGATTCCTTGTATTGCGCTTCGGGTGGTTTCTTCTCCCTGATATCGCACTTCCTGCGGAGTGCTTGGTACTGCTTGTAACTCCAGTTCTGCTAATCTCTACTGGGTCTCCTTCTATCCAATCTAAGCATGTCACAGAGAAAAGTTCTCTGTTGACTGCTTCTTTAACTCCAACCTGCTCTGTGAGCAGCTATTCTTTCTCTTTCCGGATCTGCATTTTTTCCTCTTCGAACTTGATTTGGAGGTCGTCCTTCTCTTGTTGCGCAACTCAACGTTACTCTATGAATTCCTCTTGTGCTTGTTTCAGGGTCACTGTGGCATATTCTTTTTCTTCCTGCATGTGACGAAGGCGAGCTTCAGTTGCATCAGTTATTCTGTGGAGTTGGTTGGACTCATATCCCAACTTTGTTTCTTCTGATGGTGGGGGTGCAATGGACACTGCATGGCT
Source organism: Picea glauca (assembly GCA_000966675.3). Taxonomy (NCBI): domain Eukaryota; kingdom Viridiplantae; phylum Streptophyta; class Pinopsida; order Pinales; family Pinaceae; genus Picea; species Picea glauca. The sequence continues at coordinate 226,527 of JZKD02S1845948.1, read as the reverse complement.
GGAGTGAAGGGCTTGTTGAACCCCTCTCAGCTCTTCTTCAATTCTTTCATACATGGTTTCTTGTTTTTCTTCATTTATTTGCAAAATATCTTTTGAGGCATTTGATACAGCTACGATAATGAAGTCGAAGTCATCGACCGTGAGCAGAGTCTACACATTTGACTTACTAGCTTTGGACTTCTTCCATGATGTAGGTTTCATTGGGGAAACCTTTGTTTTCTTGGACGTCTCTGCCTCTTTAAGGGGGTTCCTAGGAGGTGTTACCTCACCCCGCTTATGCTTGTCTTCTTCCTCTTCTTTCTCTTCTTTGTCCACTTCGTCTTCTTCTCCTCCGCTAGGTGAATCTTATGCAGTATCTTCTGATGTGTTGTGTATTTCATGTACTTATTCCTTATTTTTCTTCCTGCTACTGCTGGGTGCATCATATTCTTCATGAGTAACCACCGTACTTCCAATGAGGTCGGGGTCGGACAGTTCTGCATGGTTAACTAGCACTAGGAGTTCTTTAGGCCACTCCTTGGTGATTTCCTCCATGTCCTCCTCGGTGAGCTTGTAATAGAACTGAATCTATTCTTTATGTTCGTCTATGTGCAGTGATATATAAAATGCCTATCATATGAGAAAAATACTCAATAGCCCTCTTTAACTGCAGGTAGTAGGTATGGAACACTATGTTCGACTGCCATTTTTTCACCATATCACTTGAATACCAGAGTGTGGTAAACTTCGCAGCTAGTGGCTTGAATGACTCAATGTCAAGGAAGGTCACTCCTTCCGACATCTCCCAAGCAATGAACGTAATGAGGATCAATAGCCAACTAAAATGGAACTCATAGCCTTGATCCTGAGCTTCACGACAATCCTGTTCTAACTGGTTGACGAGGTAACTCACCCAGTTCATTTGTAATCCTTCCATGCATTTTCTTGCGAGGTCAACATTGAACCTCGTGACCTGCGTGGGTTTTTTCTTCCTTACTAGATTACCAGCGATCAATTGGCAAGCTAGGCACACTGCACCATTCTGGATGGAGGCTACCTTGTAGCCTTGCTTCCCCTTCTCGACATTGCCATAGGTGTCTTTAATCTTCTGCACCAGAGCACGATCTACAACCTTACCTGAATAAAATTCTTATGGGTCTGGTCCCTACATGCTTAATATGGTGATCCTATGGATTAGCACTGGATCAATAGTGATACGCCTGCCCAACCACAAATAACCATCATGGAAACATGACAGCAGGAGCTTAACACACATGTTAACCTCCTAATGTATTCCAAAGTGTGGTATCTTCATCACGTTCAAGATACTGGACCTCGAAATGTCCATAGTCCACGACTGAGGGATGATCTTTGACTTCTTCCCCTTGGTCTTGGGCAAATGTTTGTGAGGTGCGAGCATGCCATAGCTCTTACGGTCTCCTAGGTTATAGTCATCGATATTCAACGTCGAAATCCTCTCCAACTACGGTCTAACTGTGCGTATTCACTTCGACAGGTACGTAGTGATGACTGTGTAGTTGAAGTCCCTTGGGACACTATCACGACTCACCACACCGGCCAGGGGTGGGATGTAGTTGGGCAGGATGGATGGGATTAGATTCACATTTGCCAAGTCATCACGATGCTTTATTTGTTTCTCGATCACAGCTTGGGATGGTCCAAATCTATGAGCAATCAATGGGGATGCTTGCACTCCTCTTGTTGATGAGGCTTGGATGAATGTGGACATCACCTTGTCAGCCATGAGGTCTATTAGGATCTCTTCGACGGATTTTCTTGCTGGGCTAATTTCGTCCAACATGCACACTCAAGATCTGATATCTTAGGTCGGTGAACAAACACTCAATGTAATAGAACAGATAGTGAGGTCTCAATGATCATTGTGCGAAAGAAATTAGTTCTATGTGGGCTCGGATAATCACAATTGGCAAAAGTGTTCTTGGTGCAACGCTCGATGGGATAAATATATATTATCGTAACGGACTCTTCCAACAGGTAGGAATGCCTCAATCAATGCAATTCCATCCATTATGGTGTGGTACCAATGGTCCAATGGCGAACGTTCCACCAATAACTGTGTTTCTAGCCATTTTGGAGCATCGTTCTAACGGTCGGGACGCTTCCAATAGTCATATTGCTTCGTCGTGGCGAAGTGCCAGTCTTTGTTGTTCTGATATCCTAATGGAGTTCCAATTCTACAAACCTTCTTTCTGTGGGGTCCTATTTGGAATGTCCTATAACTTTTCTAACTTTGTTGAGCTTTCTAGCCTTCTTTCCTGTAATCTGAGTTACTGGGTTCCTCTTCCCATTTTGATTCTTACCTTCTCTTGGCAAAGTAACTCCGTGTTGTCGATGATCTTTTATAGGGTTCAAGGGTGATACATCTTCTTTGTCAGGGGTAGGTGCTCTACTCTCTTGTAAATATAGGAGTTTCACGTCTTCCTGTGTTCTTTCAACTTCGATGTCCAGATCTCTGGTCCTCAGTAGCTTCGACTGGTCTTCTTGTTCTTTCAGTAAGTGCGCTATTCTCCTAGCCATGAAATCTCTTAGTTCTTTCTTTTTCTGTTCTAGATCCTTCTCTTCTTGTTTCCTTCATATCTGATCTTTCTCAATCTAGGTTTTTCCTAGCAAAATATCAAATGGGGCATTGTTCTCAACAAACTTAACAATCTCAAATTCTTCTTCTGTCCAAGTGCTATGAGCACTCATAGATGTTTGGGTAAGTCTTCCACATAGGGTTATCATCTTTCCTCTAAATAATCCTATTCCTCTTAATGAAGGAACCATAATAGGATTTCCCAAAATTTCCCAAGTTCTTTCTGTCATGATGTTCACCTGTGTTTCCTCATCCAGAACACAGTCTATGTCAAAGTCTCTTATTCGTGTTTCTATGCACTCCTTCTCTTTTAAAATCTCTGATAAGTTGATATCTTTATGATCGTTTAGGGTTTCTTGTATCTGTAATAATACAATCTCTGATCCTTTTTGGGGTTCTATCATATCCTTAGTTTCTTGGCTAGTCTCATAGTTTTCTTGTCTCATGTTCATCTTTTTAACTTTTTCAATCATTCTAGGGAAATCCAAAACTTCATGTCTAGTAGCCTTACAACAAAGGCAAATAGGACCTCTACTAAGGCATTCCTTAGCAAGATGTCCCAGTCTTTTGCAACTATAACAAAGAGTTATTCCTCTCTTTCTCTTGAACGATACCCAACCTTTCCTGTACTGTGCACTAGGATCACAGTAACTAACCTGCAAAAAAAATCTTTCTAGGATTCTGCATCCATTTGTTAGTCCAAACATTATTTCTATGCATAGGTATAACATAGCTTTCATTATTTCTATAAGATCTATTCATATCAAATCTTCTTTCTTCTAGTTGTACCCTAGTTTTCATATTAGGACCAAATCTATTAAACATACCTAGATACATTCTTTCGAAATAAAAATTTTCACTTATCTTACCTTTCTCAGAGCACAAAGCTTCAATATCTTACCTCTTTTCTTCAGATTGGACTTCTCTTTTTAGCATAGAGCTTCGCAAGTCAAGTAGAATACTATGCACTATGGAAGCAGATCTACGCACAAAGCTTTTTCTTTTCTTCAGTTCCCAACAATCACAGTTTCAAGTTCCGACAACATAACCATTTTGTTAGGAGAGGGGCAAACCCAAAGTTCAACGCACCAACAAAACCCTAACTACCGACCCTTTCGACAACACCTGCAACGTAGATGAAGTCTCACTCGAGGTAGAGGCAGGGATGGTTACAGGACTCAAATGTCTGCAACCTAGATGGGACACAGATATGTGATTACACCACTCTAACAAAGCACTTAGCAGATAGAATTCATCAGTATTTAACCCTTATTCACATCGCAGATCCAAATCCTAATTACAGAACAATGCAATATTCAACCAGATCTAACACATCTAAGAACTTAGCATATGGAAAGGGATCAGATCTAGCATTCATTCACATCACTAAGCACTTAATCTCTCATATCAGGTTCATCTAAGCATTCATTACTACACTAAGCTTAAATCATATGAACAATATAACAACCATAATGCACAAAGCAACCATAACATGTGATATACGTGGTTCACCCCAGCGTGGGGCTACGTCCACCAACTCTTCTCTTCTTTATTATCTTATGTCAATCTTGTTACATTCATAGAGCCCAAAAACCCCACTCCACATAGGACAGGAGATCTACGCGCACCTTGTCAAATCCAAATTCCCCGAGTTAGGTCACAACACAAAGCCTTCTTACACAGTCTGCACACAAGCTCCTTACAATTACTTGCACTTAGCTCTACAAGTATTGACACATAGTATGCACAAAGCCTCTAGCTCCGCACTAAGCTGATTCTACTAGGTCTCTCTACTTACATCACCTAGCTTTCTATTTATACATTACAAAATGGGCTTAAACATGGGTAAACACATGGGCCGACATCCCATACCCGTTACATAAACCCTAAACCCAAAAGTGCCCTAAAAAGGGGTCGATATCCCGCGATCTTCACTTTGCCTGGTGCTCCATCTTCGACCAGCCTGTCGAAGTCCCAAAAATGGTCAAACATGACCAAGGTTCTCCAAAACTTGGTCAAGGGATAACATGGGAGGAGGGAGAAGAAGCATAGGAGGGGGACAGAGGATAAAAGGATAATGAGGGGAAGAAAGAGAAAATGAGGGAGAGGAAGAGAGGAAGAGGAAGGGAGGACCCTAAACCATTTTTTTTTTTTTTTCTGTAAATCCGATCTCCAGAACCTAAAGTGCATATTCCATTCAAAACCCAAATCCCATCTCACATCTCCAAACTCAAATCCTATTTTGTTTTATATCTACAATTAAAAAAAATGGGGGCCACATGGTTAAAATGAAAAATTCCTACCTTTGATATGATGATGCCCTACAAATATCCTTAGAGAACTCTTGTTGAGTGACCCCACAAGTCCCTTTCATATCCAAGAAGTTCTACCCCAAACCCTCATGTAAAAATGAAATGGAGGGGAGATATTTTTTCACTTTATATTAAAAATGCACAAATAGGGAACTATCATAATGCAAGTGTGGAGTGTGTGTCATATTCATGTTGATCCAATGTTGCATAAGTGCCTTTGTCTCCAATGATAATAAAATTCTAGAATCAATTTAGTCAATATCAATATGGAATTCAACACCATCATAGTGCCATAGTGTCATCATAGCATTATGTAACCCGGTGATAAAGTGCACACAAAAGCAATGGAGGTTCTGGTCTATGATGGTAGGTCAATAGGGATTAGAGTGGTCGTTGACATACTTACACATGGAAATATAAGCAATGGATGGAGGGTGTGTGCAAGAGGGAGGACATGGATATAGTATATGGATGTGAATGTGGACTTTGTGCATGGTTATCATGGGTTATGGACACCAAGGCTTGAAACATTGGTTCGCTATTAGGGACCACAAATGACTTGATTTTGCAAAGGTTTCCATTCAGACATACAATATCAAAATGAAGRAAAAAAATKTGTTTTYGGAAAGGTATCAATGAGTACTTCAATGATGTCCAATTGGAAATATGATTTGAGGTTGYAAACTACTAATTCAACTACCCAAAAAATCTATTAGGAAAAATGCCCAAACCACACACTTGAAACTAGTTTGGAGACTAGTGACAACTCTAAGTGAGTCATCTGAWATCAAAATTAGAAAAATRATATGTCATTAGAAAGGTCATGAGGTAAGATATAGCCTATAAATTCTAATTGTATATTATGRTGCCTATCAAAAACACTTTTTAAACCATGAACCTCTACCACCAAACTATTTCCTTGAAACTAGGGTTGATCTTGTGAAAGTTCATTCTCAACAACCAAGGCTCAATGTTAGGCATATGATACACCATTGGAAACGTCCTAAATAGCCTTACATTATAAAAAATTCATATTTTCTCTCTAGGTTTGATTTATAACAGAATATAATCAATGAAATCACAAGTATGGAATTTGGCCCTTAGGAGACATTCAACTTGTGGCCTTTGTAGATTAGCCATAGAAACTCATAATTGGTCAAATGAGGGCTTGTTGGAAGTATTATGATTTAGTTTCTATATGAGGCCTCGGTCTTGTTGTACAAATTATTGTACATGTGCATTTATGGATGGGCAGTGAAATAAGCTATGCCATAGACTTTTAATGATATAAATCTTTAGATTTAAAGCAAGTTTAATATATTTTTTCTTGACCCATATTTGTGGGTATTTATTTCAATATTTTAATATATTAATGGGATCATATGTTGGATTTATGGGCCTTTGATTTTGTTTATTTCATATTTATTTGAGCTATGGGGTTTTATGGGTTTAATAAAGTTATGTCAATTTTGGAATTTTATCAAAATATGTGATCTTGTTGTATTGAAATACATTTTTAGTTGATAGCCCAATGTTGTCCGTGAAATTTGACTCATTCTTGAAACATATGCCTTGAACAATTTAATGTAGTGTATTAGCCTGAACTTTGAAGAGAAGATATGGAATTTAGGGAGGATGGAGACCATTAGGAAGGGGATAAAAAGGATAGGGGGGAGAAAGAAAGGGAGCCAAGAAGAAGAAACACGGTGTGGTGGTGGGGAGAAGAAGAATGGTGAAGAAAAAAAAAGGTAGAAGGGGTTGATGATAAGAAGGGTGGTGATGAATCCAAACGTGATGGTGAAGAGAAGAAGGGTGAAGAAAATACAAATAAATTCATATTCTTAGTTATGTTATTGAGTATGACATTCAACCTCATCAACTCTTAAGTGATGAAAACACAAATTCCTACTCTATAATGTAACTCTCTTAGAGTACTATTAGCAAATATGTGTTCTTGATATGCATAAACCCTTGGTAAACTAAAAGGTTTTGATTTGAGGATATGAAGGTATTATCAATCCCACCAAAAAGAAATACATTGAAAGAGGAATATAAATGTAGAGAACATACAATTCACAATATTTATGTGCAAAAATGGCAATGGCTTGGAGTTTGGCTTTTAGTTTAGAACTTCAACAAACAACATTTGAATATTGCATACATGACTTGACACAATCATGAAACATCACTTCAGAAGAAACTGGTAAAATAGATACTGCTTCATCTACACGAGAAATAAATGATTTCTTCTCTATAATAAGAATACATGAGCTGAATGCATTTGATGTAATTCTCACCACTATGAGAACTTGTTACTTTAAATGTTGTAAAAAATACTAAACATCTTTTTCATTAAACTTTTATTAGGCATGATTACATGGTATATTGGTTTTGGAATAGGATTTAAAACTGTTTTTGTTTGGCTAAGAGGGAAGTTGGTTAACTATTTGTAGAAGTGAAAGTTTACCTCTTTATTGACAATTAGTAGGTTATTAAAAGTGACTTGGTTTTCCTTGATTAATGGTGATGAGCCAGAAAAACTTGTTAACTACTAGTAGAAGTGAAAGTTTACCTCCTTATGGACAACTAGTGAGTTATCAAAAGTGGCTTGGTTTTTCTTGAATAATGGTGATGAGCTAGCAAAACTAGTTAACCACTAGTAGAAGTGAAAGTTTACCTCCTTATGGACAACCAATGGGTTATTAAAAGTGATGTGATTTTCCTTGAATAAGGATGATGAGCCAGCATGCATTCGTGAATAACAGCTCTATCCCAACTGCTGATTGACAACTCAATTATAATAAATCTTCCCATTATAGTAAAAAATGATCACATGGTATGGAATATACAAGGTGCAGAATCCAAAGGAGAATCCAAAGGAGGATAACATAATGTTTGGCCCCAATGCCCTGCAAGTTAAGTGGACGTCTTCTTTCATCTTCCATGCCATGCCATGATATGTGGGGAATAGAATGAAAATATGTAAGAAACCCACTTGAGATATGATACTTATGAACATAACCAGAGCTTTCTTTTCACCCGAGATCAGCAACATAAACATTTTTTGTTCATGAAAGTTAACACCTTCTTCCCGGCCACATTACCTCGAATTGAATGAGATTGAAGGATCGCTGAACCAGACTACGAACTACAGAAGCATGCCAGAGTCTTCAGTCCTACTGTAGCAGCAAGAAGAGCCACAGTGAGCCACAGGACTCCTATTTACGACAAGAAACAGTGAAAAAGTAACCTGCGGGATGGCAACAATAACAGTAGATCCATGCTTTGTTGAGGAGAGCCCATGTTCTGGAAGAGGATGAGATTTGCAAGCAGAAAAGGAGATCCATTGAAATGTTCACCTCAGGAATGCTTACAAGCATATCATTGTTTCAGAAATGCACAGGTGTGGGTAACCTGCATGAATAGATTTGACGTTGACATGCAAAAATCCGTTGCTGCCTCATTGTGCTGGGGCGAGTGGATACAGAAAGAAATTGCCACCAAGAGCGCACAAAAATGTGCCAGAGACTCAGCGCATTGGAACAGAAAAAGAACCCATGGATTCAGATCGAGAACGACCAGTAGATCGATTCACATTAGCTCGTAATCATGCCAAGAGGTGTGAACAAAAGACTTATAAGAAAAACAAGCACTTCTCTCAAGAAATCCATGAGCTTGGATGCCTGAAAAGACTTGTATAAAAAAAAAATTAAATAGTTTTTTTTTATATTCAATTGAATCAAAGAAAACTTTTCGAATATATATAGTTAAACAAGGCTCCAAGCCAATATATTCATTATGAGCAAGACATGTCATTTATTTATGAGAATTGAATCTTGGTGAGAAAGATAACAAACATTCTTCTTAACCATTCAAGTTATAATCGATTGACATAGAATGGTGAAAATATATGGAAAAATCTCAGTATAGTTATTTTATTAATGAAGAACATTAACTTTCAACCACCTTAAAGATGAGGTCCGTTAACAATCTAGATATTGAGGATAGTTAATTCACTAATAATTACATAAATGAAGAGTATTAAGAGGTAAGATTAGGTATAAGATTATTACATATCTCTCTCATAGTGGACCCCAGAAAATGGTTTTGGACACAAGTTATTTAAATTAAAATATTTTATTTATGGTTCATATTGCAATATTTTTTAAAAATATCATCTTCAACTAGATATCTCTCTAAATAATGTTGGACATTGAAATATTGTATTTATAGTCCACATTGAAATATTTTTTTACAAATAGCACGATTAGTGTTTAACATGGAAAGAAATACACATCCCCCTCATACTTTGTTGTAGAAAATGACTTTCTACAAAAGAAGACCCCCACAAACAAGGGAGTCTCAGACTTGGTCTCATAAGTTGATATTGAAATATTTTATTTAATTAGGACATTAAAACATGTTATTTATGGCCGATATTGAAATATTATTTTAAAATCTCACCTGTCAACTCCATATCTCTATATATAAAATTGATATAAAATTATTTTACATAAAATGAACATTGAAGTACTTTATTTATGATGGATATTGAAATATTCTTTTGTTATAATTTTTTTAAATACCACTTGTCAACTCCATGTTTAAAAGGAATATATAGATATTTTATTTATGGCCTAGAATGAAATATATTTTTTGTTATTATTATTATTTTTTAAATGTCACTTTGTCAACTCGATATCTCTCTCTATCTATATAAAGTTGATATAAAATTATTTTAGTTATTATAGAAAACACATTTAGGCACAATAATAATGTAGATTATAAATTGTATGAAATTTCAACAATAGGGACAAAACAAAATTTCTATTCAAAATAACCTCAACCAACTACAAAAACAATAGCAACATTAAAATTTTTTGAGAGATCCACACCCATAAAAGCACAAGAAATAAAAGAAGAGGAGCACTCCTAAGATTTCATATGAAAAAAATTTAGGAACCAAAACACTCATGCAAGAATCCATTTGTCACTAGTAAACCAACAAACACACCTATTCCTTCCTCAAATCCATTTGTTTTGATGTATGCCACTCCATATCAATAAGGTATCCTAAACTCCACCATAGATGCAATTCGAATTTCCTAGCGAGCATGAGTAGTTGGAAGATAACAATAAAATTCATCCCATGAACAAGGTTTATATGGAGAAGGGAAGTTAAGAAAGAGAATAGTAAGTAGTTGCATTTTGATGTTCATAGATTTTGTGACATCAACCATTCTCACAAGAAAGGCAATCAAGAAAAAAAAGACTTCTCCTTTGGTCTCAATGCCTTTAATAAGAGGAAGGAAACTTTAAAATGATCTCACAAAGAAAGAAGCAAAAAGAAATAATACTTTAGGATTTCAAACCATTTTGACTACATCTTTGTTCAATTGAAAACCCTGAAACATAACTTCTAACAGTTTATAGTGTAAACAATATGTAAGACTCTATTATTGTGCCTATGAAAAAATAGTATAGGTATGAAGAATTATCTATGCCATTAGTGTAGGTATGAAGAGTTATGTATGCCATGTGACTTATAATATTATGGAACTAGATGGTTGTTTAAAGATAATAATAAAAAGGTATTGTTAAAAGTTGTTCTTTGGTTTTCTAAAAATAATCCACACATTTTCTATTTCAAATTGTTGTTTTTAATTAATAAAAAAATTATTTAAATTTGTAAGTTTCTCCAAGCCAAAAGTTCCAAGTGCACCATTGTCGTTGGACCTAACCCAAAATTTCAATACTTAAAAACCTTCAAACCTCTCTAAAGGTAATCTCATTCTCTACAATCTCAACCAAGCTACATGCGGCACTAGTAAGAAAGGGAAGAAGACAACAATAGCCAAAGCATGCCTACACATCCTCACCCAAACAATTATGAACACAACAATGCTCACAACCCTTTTTCCTCATTTCTCAAGCCCCTCGAAACCCCATGAACCAAAATGACCACAATTCATTGAAAACCTTATTCTTATTTATTATTTTTCAAACCATAACTCTCTAAATGTACTTGTAGGAATTTTCTTATCATTCCCCTTTTTTCAAAAAAAAAAATATAATTCAGTACTCAAAATTGCTAACCTAGCCCACCCTGTATTGATCACATCTCAAAATTTCAACATACAACTCCATCATCATATAGAAATAAAACCTCGCCATCTATAATAACTCATAAAGGAACATATTTTCATTAATACCAAATATCTTTTATTTATGATTCATTACTTTATTTCCTTATATTAAAAAAAAATTCTCTTGTTCATACTTATTTCTTATTTTTATAATTTGTCTTTTTCTTTTACCATTTACTCATACTCATCTTTACATAAAATTCTTAAATTCTTTTTTATTTTTTATTTATAACTTATATTTCGATTTATTTATAATTTATATATCAATTTAACATAGGACTTTATAATCTTAGTCTAAAGGTGTTCCAATCAAGTGCATAAAGATAAGTAGGAGGGGTTGTTGACCAAGTCATTAACATAAGGCATGACACCCTAACACTAATAGGGTTTCTCCATTGCACCTATAAAATTGTGACATTTCATAATTTAAGTTTACACAATACAAAGTGATGTATAATTGGAAGGTCCATGCAATCACATGATAATGCTACTGCTACTACTTGCAACTCTAAATCTTGTAGAGTCTACTTATCATTGATTTGTGGTGTTGATATGTGCAATGATCTCTCAACCCATAATGTTATCTCTGTACATACTTAGGTGACATGAACATTGTCTTTCCTCTCCATGTACAAACTTAGAAAATTATATTGAAATGATCATTGTAACTAACATAAGTAAGAAATACATATCTTCACCCCTCACCCCATCCTTCATTAAATGCATACATCCACCTCCACCTCCCACCCCATCCTTATGGCATGCATATCTTCAACCCCCACTTCTACCCTTGTGGAGGTAGCGGTGAGGGTGGGGTTGGGCCTCACAAAGGTGAAAATGTGCATATGTTTATTTGATCAATAATATCCAAAACTTGAGTTTTGCCTAGCCACATCCCTTTTTATCTTTGTAAAATCACCAACTCAAAGAATTGTCACTTTGCTCGTGACTACTTTAGACTATTACCAGTTCACAACCTCAAACCTAAGTTAAGGAGGGGATTCATGTCCATAAACAACATCTATTTGTTGACAAGCAACTAGATGCATGCTTCTTGATAAAGAATATGCCATCAATGAGTATTGCACTATGTAGTCTTTGTAGTGCTTGTGTGGAAATATGATGAGAAGAGGCACATCCTTAGAAATGGGTTTCCTCCTCTCCTTTGGCTCCATCCATGAAAGATTAACATGTTAATGGAGTGTTAAAATTATTAATCTTGGGGGTTGTTGACTGCATTAATCATCACAAAAACCATGGTCTCATTTACACATGTAATGGGTTTAGGCCTTTCATTGTAGTTCTTCATGAATGGCTTATGACCTCATGATCCATAGCTTTTAAGCTTTTATTTTTAATATTTTAAGGGTTTTTTTCATTATGAATTTCCATGGCCTTGCTACCTGTAATATGGCTTTACAAGAGGGGGCATGTCTTATGGGAAAAGTGGGTATTTTCATCACACTTAGGTTCTCATAATATAATCCAACAACCATGACTATCACTACCACCCTTGTGTGGGTGCATCTACCAAATCTACTCCTTTATTTGTGGACTCCACATGTGCTTGGGAAAATTGAGTTTGCTTTTGTGGACATTTTTAAATATAATTTTGATCGAGCCAAAAAAAGGTATTGTCAATTGTGCTTGCCTTTGTGCTGAGATAGATTGAAAAATGGGTCTTTTGTAAAAAACCGTACAATAGTGCAATGACTTTCATTGGATTAAATAACTCAATCACGAGAATATGGTCTTTTTGTGTTGTGTCTATTAAGTGATAAGTCATTTGAAGGATGCATATCCCAAAGGCTCCCATCTTTTGAGAGTAAGAGGGGAACTCCAATGGTGGAATATTCCACTTATGATTCCTAAATCAACATTTCAAAAGCTAGATATAACACAATAGTTAGAGTGAAGCATCACAACACTGCAAAATTGGCCCAACCACCACCACAAGAGAGTAGGAAGAGAGTGGAATCACTACCAGGTTCTTGAATGAAATCACGAACCAAAAGGGGGAATAGTGAGGGAAGACGATAAGCCACTAAGATACTTATTAGATCTTGTTTTATGTTTTCCTAGGATTGGTTACTTTTATGGGTACTTCACTTAGCTCTCAAGGGTGTTTGATCGCTAGAAAATAAATGAAAAAATGGAAATCTAACTACGAAAGAAAGAAAAAAATTTGAAATACCAAAGGAAAGAAAGGAGGGATGGAAGGAAGATACCTAGGCAAACGAAGAGCATACACCAATTATTGAAGATCTAGAAAGAGTTGAGCCTCTCACTACACTCCAAATCCTCAAGATCTTCTTTGAAAAGTACCTTAAAAAACATCTCCAAAGTAATAAAACAAGCTCTATTGTGGATCTATCAAAGTAGTACAAATAGGTATTACCAAACAATGGTAGATAAAACTTGTGTGCTTTGGTATGTGAAGTACTTGCCTTGATATTGGCCCATTGGTAGTGCTCCTTTAAAAGTGATTGAAGAGGATTCAAAGAAACCTTAGGGCCAAACCCTAGATCTAAGAAAACCAATGTAACAAGAGGAAGAGACTGATCCGAGAGAGAGAGATCATCTTTAACCTTATCAAACCTTGAGTACACCCACAATGAATATAGAAATATTTGAAATCTTGAAAAAACATCTCTAACTAATTAAAATGGACCAAATCAAGTATGCATACCAAGATTGATCTATGCCTACTATACCTAATCAAGATAACTCGAGAATGGGAGAGATCATCTTTAACCTTATCAAATATTGAGTGCACCCACAATAAATGAAAAGATATTTGAAATCTCGAAAAAATATCAAAGTGGACAAAATCAAGCATACATACCAAGATTGATCTGATCGAAAAAACTAAAAAAACAAAACCAAAGAATCAAGAAACTAAGAAGAGAGGCTAAAAATACCTTACCTAAACACAAACATCGAACCTAAAAAAATGCATTCACACATCTCGATCTAAACAAAAGGTTGTCCAAATAAAAACCACTAGGCATACACATCCACCTCGATGTAAACTAAGAGCTAACCAAAGAAAAACCACTTGCAAACAATAAACCATCACGAGAGAGGAAAGATGGGAGGGATCTCATGTCATCTTCGATCATTTAATGCATGGAAATCTTATTAGGAATGACATAATTATTCTCATCTATTGAGACATGAAATGCATAATGAGACAAAAGGGCCTACAGTGAGGTCGATGCCATTTACTTGGTGAGACATCTCACATAATAGTTTGGGTTGGTTGTAGTGGATTGTCCACTTTACACACACCCATTATATGTCAAATCCCAACCCCTGAGATGGATCCACATTTGACAAAATCCAATGGCAATGGTGGACTTTATCCATAAGACTCCAAAGAGGATACATAAAGAAAGGGAGGAAAAAGGAGAGAAAGGGGTTGGAAAGAGGGGCCCCCTCCCCCTCGAGGGCCTTAGATTCTTTGACAAAAAGATGGAATCCAACTAAACAAAGGTTGATTGCAGATATTCCAACTAGTCCACCCACTAGTAAAATAAGAAGATTATGGAGAGACCTACACAAATGAAACACTCAAACCTAACCCTAACCCTAATCCTACCCCTGCCCCACTTGAATTCCTCTTGTGCTTGCTTCAGGGCCACTGTGGCATATTCTTTTTCTTCCTGCACGAGATGAAGGGGAGCTTTGGTTGCATCAGTTATTCTGTGGAGTTGGCCAGACTCATATCCCAACTCTGTTTCTTCTAATGGTGGGGGCGCAGTGGACATTGCACGGCTGGAGTGAAGGGCTTGTTGTACCCCTCTCAGCTCTGCTTCAATTCTTTCATACATGGTTTCTTTTTTTTCTTTTTTTATTTGCAAAATATCTTCAGAGGCATTTGATATAGCTGCGATAATGAAGTCGAAGTCATTGACCGTGAGCACAGTTTGCATCTTTGGCTTACTAGCTTTGGACTTCTTCCGTGATGTAGGTTTCGTTGGGGAAACCTTTCTTTTCTTAGACGTCTCTGCCTATTCAAGGGGGTTCCTAGGAGGTGTTGCTTCACCTCGCTTATGCTTGTCTTCTTCCCCTTCTTTCTCTTCTTTGTCCACTTCGTTGTATCCTCCTTCGCTAGGTGAATCTAATGCAGTCTCTTTTGATGTGTTGTGTATTTCATGTACATCTTCCTTCTTTTTTTTCCTGCTACTACTGGGTGCATCATATTCTTCACGAGTAACCACTGGACTTCCAATGAGGTCGGGGTCGGATAGTTTTGTGTGGTTCACTAGCACTAGGAGTTCTTCCGGCCACTCCTTGGTGATTTCCTCCATGTCCTCCTCGGTGAGCTTGTAATAGGACTGAATCTATTCTTTATGTTCGTCTATGCACGCAGTGATATATATAAAATGCCTATCTGCGCAGAACTTCGCAAATGGTATGAACCTGTCTAGGGTGCTCGGCGTCATACGAGGGAAAGACTATAGGTAGTAGGTATGGAACGATGTGTTCGACTGCCATTATTTCCCCATATCACTCGAATACCAGAGCGTGGTAAACTTCGCAGCTAGTGGCTCGAGCGACTCAATGTCAAAGAAGGTCACTCCTTCCGGCATCTCCCAAGCAATGAACGCGATGAGGATCAACAACTAGCTAAAATGGAATTCATAGCCTTGATCCTGAGCTTCACGACAGTCCTATTCTAACTAGTTGATGAGGTAACTCGCCCAGTTCATTTGTAATCCTTCCACGCATTTTCCTGCGAGGTCAGCAATGAACCTCGTGACCTGCATGGGTTTGTTCTTCCTTACTAGCTTAGCAGCGATCAACTGGCAGGCTAGGCACACTGCACCATTCTGGATGGAGGCTACTTTGTAGGCTCGCTTCCCCTTCTCGACATTTCCATAGGTGTCTTTAATCTTATGCACCAGAGTGCAATCTACAACCTTACTTGGATAAAATTCTTCTGGATTTGGTTCCTACATGCTTAATCCAGTGATCCTATGGATCAGCGCCAAATCGATGGTGATACACCTATCCAACCACAAATAACCAAAGTGGAAGCATGACAACATGAGCTTAACACACACGTTAACCTCCTAATGTCTTCCGAAGTGTGGTATATTCATCACGTTCAAAATACTAGAGCTCGCGATGTCCATAGTCCACGGCTGAGGGATGATCTTCGACTTATTCCCCTTGGCCTTGGTCAAATATTTGTGAGGTGCGGGCATGCCATAGCTCTTGTGGTCTCCTAGGTTATAGTCACTGATATTCAACATCGGAATCCTCTCCAACTACGGTCTGACTATGCGTATTCCCTTTGGGAGGTACACAGTGATGATTGTGTAGTCAAAGTCCCTTAGGACACTGACATGACTCACCACACCGACCAGGGGTGGGATATAGTTGGGCAGGATGGATGGGATTAGATTCACATTCACCAAGTCATCACGATGCTTTGTTTGTTTCTCGGTCGCAACTCAGGATGGATGGGATTAGATTCACATTCGCCAAGTCATCACGATGCTTTGTTTGTTTCTCGGTCGCAACTCAGGATGGTCCAGATCCATAGGCAGTCGATGGGGATGCTTGCACTCCTCTCGTCAATGAGGCTTGGATGCATGTGGACATCACCTTTTAAGCCATGAGGTATATTAGGATCTCTTCGACGGATTTTTATGCTGCACTAATTTCGTCCGACATGCACACTCGAGATATGATATCTTAGGTCGGTGAACAAACAATCAATGTAACCGAACAGATGGTGAGGTCTCAATGATCACTGTGCAAAAGAAATTAGTTCTATGTGGGCTCAAATAATCACAATTGGGAAAAGTGTTCTCGGTGCAATGCTCGACAGGATAAATATATATTATTGTAATGGACTCTTCCAATGGGCAGGAACGACTCAATCAATGCAATTCCATCCGTTATGGTGCGGTACCAACAATCTAATGGCAAACGTT
The DNA here is from genome assembly GCA_000966675.3 of Picea glauca. Lineage (NCBI taxonomy): Eukaryota > Viridiplantae > Streptophyta > Pinopsida > Pinales > Pinaceae > Picea > Picea glauca. The sequence continues at coordinate 209,525 of JZKD02S1845948.1, read as the reverse complement.
CTGCCAATAATTGCATTTCTAGCCGTTCTAGAGCGTCGTTCTAATGGTTGGGATGCCTCCAATGGTCATATTGCTTCGTCGTGGCGAACTGCCAGTCTTCATTGTTTTGATATCCTGACAGAGTTCCAGTTCTGCAAACCTTCTTTCTGTAGGGTCCTCTCTGGAACGTCCTGTAACTTTTCTAACTTTTCTTTCTTCTTGCTGAGCTTTCTAGCCTTCTTTCCTGTAATCTGAGTTACTGGGTTCCTCTTCCCATTTTGATTCTTACCTTCTCTTGGAAAAGTAACTTTGTGTTGTCAATGATCTTTCGTAGGGTTCAAGGGTGATACTTCTTCTCTGTCGGGGGTAGGTGCTCTACTCTCCTATACATATAAGTGTTTCACATCTTCCTGTGTTCTTTCAACTTCGATGTCCAGATCTCTGGTCCTCAGTAGCTTCGACATGTCTTCTTGATCTTTCAGTAAGTGCGCTATCTCCTAGCCATGAAATCTCTTAGTTCTTGTTTTTTCTGTTCTAGATCCTTCTCTTCTTGTTTCCTTCATATCTGATCTTTCTCAATCTAGGTTTTTCCTAGCAAAATATCAAATGGGGCATTGTTCTCAACAAACTTAACGATCTCAAATTCTTCTTCTGTCGAAGTGCCATGAGCACTCATAGATGTTTGGGTAAGTCTTCCACATAGGGTTATCATCTTTCCTCTAAATAATCCTATTACTCCTAATGAAGGAACCATAGCAGGATTTCCCAAAATTTCGCAAGTTCTTTCTGTCATGATGTTCACCTGTGTTTCCTCATCCAGAACACAGTCTATGTCGAAGTCTCCTATTCGTGTTTCTATGCGCTCCTTCTCTTTTAATAACTCTGATAAGTTGATATCTTTATGATTGTTTAGGGTTTCTTGTATCTGTAATAATACAATCTCTTATCCTTTCTGGGGTTCTATCATATCCTTAGTTTCTTGGCTTGTCTCATAGTTTTCTTGTCTCATATTCATCTTTTCAACTTTTTCAATCATTCTAGGGAAATCCAAAACTTCATGTCTAGTAACCTTACAACAAAGGCAAATAGGACCTCTAATAGGGCATTCCTTAGCAAGATGTCTCGGTCTTCTGTAACTATAACAAAGAGTTATTCCTCTCTTTCTCTTGAACGATCCCCAACCTTTCCTGTACTGCGCACTAGGATCACAGTAACTAACCTACAAAAAAAATCTTTCTAGGATCCTGCATCCATTTGTTAGTCCAAACATTCTTTCTATGCATAGGAATAACATAGCTTTCGTTATTTCTATCAGATCTATTCATATCAAATCTTCTTTCTTTTAGTTCTACCCTATTTTTCATATTAGGACCAAATCTATTAAACATACCTAGATCCATTCTTTCGAAATAAAATTTTTCACTTATCTTACTTTTCTCAGAGCACAAAGCTTCAAGATCTTACCTCTTTTCTTCAAATCAGACTTATCTTCTTAGCATAGAGCTTCACAAGTCAAGTATAACACTGTGCACTATGGCAACAGATCTACAAACAAAGCTTTTTCTTTTCTTCAGTTCCCAACAATCACAGTTTCAAGTCCCGACAACAGAACCATTTTGTTGGCACAGGGGCAAACCCAAGGTTCAATGCTTCAACAACGCACCAACAAAACCCTAATTACCGGCCCTTTCGACAACACCTACAAATCAGATGAAGTCTCACTCGAGGTAGAGGTAGGGATGGTTAAAGGACTCAAATGTCTGCAACCTATATGGGACACAAATCTGTGATTACACCACTCTAACAAAGCACTTAGCAGTTAGCATTCATCAATATTTAACCAGGGATGATTTTAAGGATGGAAATTTATTTTAAAATGTAGAAACCTTGGCGAATATTACTAATCCTTCATATGTCAACTATAAATGTTTGGCGATATTTTTTTAAGAATATTCAAATTTCTAAGTATTCTATATAGTTTTTATAAAGTTTTGGTGATTTTTAAGGTAAAATAAATTTATCTTATAGAATTTGGGCGAATCATTTTTAAAATAATGAATCTCGTTTTTGGAAAAACCATGGAAAATTAGCCCATGAGCGAAATTTAGCCCCTAAAATCATCCCTATATTTAACCCTTATTCACATCGCAAATCCAAATCCTAATTACAGAAAAACGCAGTATTCAACGATATCTAACACATCTAAGCACTTAGCATATGGAAAGGGATCAGATCTAGCATTCATTCACATCACTAAGCACTTAATCTATCATATCAGGTTCATCTAAGCATTCATTACTACACTAAGCTTAAATCATATGAACAATATAACAACCACAATGCACAAAGAAACCATAACACAAGATATACGTGGTTCACCCCAGTGTGGGGCTACGTCCACCAACTCTTCTCTTCTTTATTAATCTTCTTACATTCACAGAGCCCAAAAACACCACTTCTCATAGGGCAGGAGATCTGCACTCACCTTGCCAAATCCTCCTTCCTCGAGTTAGGTCACAACACAAATCCTTCTTGCACAGTCTGCACACAAGCTCCTTACAATCACTTGCACTTAGCTCTGCAAGTATTGACACATAGTATGCACAAAGCCTCTAGCTCCGCACTAAGCAGATTCTACTAGGTCTCTCTACTTACATCACCTATCTTTCTACTTATATATTACAAAATGGGCCTAAACATGGCGAAACCCATGTGCCAACATCCCATACCCATTACATAAACCCTAAACCCAAAAGTTCCCTAAAAAGGGGCTGATATCCCATGATCTTCGCTTTGCCTGGTGCTTTGTCTTCGACCAGCCTGTTGAAGTCCCAAAAATGGTCAAACATGACCAAGGTTCTCCAAAACTTGGTCGAGGGCCAACATGGGAGGAGGGAGAAGAAGCAAAGGAGGGGGGCGGAGGATAAAAGGATAATGAGGGGCAGAAAGAGAAAATGAGGGAGAGGAGGAGAGGAAGAGGAAGGGAGGACCCTAAACGACTTTTTTTTTTCTGTAAATCCCATCTCCAGAACCTAAAGTCCATATTCCATTCAAAACCCAAATCCCATCTCACATCTCCAAACCCAAATCCTATTTTGTTTTATATCTACAATCAAAAAAATGGGGGCCACATGGTTAAAATGAAAAATTCCTACCTTTGATATGATGATGCCCTACAAATATCCTTAGAGAACTCTTGTTGAGTGACCCCACAAGTCCCTTTCATATCCAAGAATTTCTACCCCAAACCCTCATGTAAAAATGAAATGGAGGGGGGATATTTTTTCAGTTTATATTAAAAATGCACAAATAGGGAACTATCATGATGCAAGTGTGGAGTGTGTGTCATATTCATGTTGATCCTATGTCGCATAAGTGCCATTGTCTCCAATGATAATAAAATTCTAGAATCGATTTAGTCAATATCAATATGGAATCCAACACCATCATAGTGCCATAGTGTCATCGTAGCATTATGTAACCCAGTGATAAAGTGCACACACAAGCAATGGAGGTTCTGGTCTATGATGGTAGGTCGATAGGGATTAGAGTGGGCGTTGACATACTTACACATGGAAACATAAGCAATGGATGGAGGGTGTGCGCAAGAGGGAGGACATGGATATAGTATATGGATGTGAATGTGGACTTTGTGCATGGTTATCATGGGTTATGGACACCAAGGCTTGAAACATTGGTTCACTATTAGGGACCACAAATGACTTGATTTTGCAAAGGTTTCCATTCAGACATACAATATCAAAATGAAGGAAAAAAATGTGTTTTCAAAAAGGTATCAATGATGTCCAATTGGAGATATGATTTGAGGTTGCAAACTACTAATTCAACTACCCAAAAAATCTATTAGGAAAAATGCCCAAACCACACACTTGAAACTAGTTTGGATACTAGTGACAACTCTAAGTGAGTCATCTGATATCAAAATTAGAAAAATGATATGTCATTAGAAAGGTCATGAGGTAAGATATAGCCTATAAATTCTAATTGTATATTGTGGTGCCTATCAAAAAACACTTTTTAAACCATGAACCTCTACCACCAAACTATTTCCTTGAAACTAGGGTTGATCTTGTGAAAGTTCATTCTCAACAACCAAGGCTCAATGTTAGGCATATGATACACCATTGGAAACATCCTAAATAGCCTTACATTATAAAAAAATCATATTTTCTCTCTAGGTTTGATTTATAATAGAATATAATCAATGAAATCATAGGTATGGAATTTGGCCCTTAGGAGACATTCAACTTGTGGCCTTTGTAGATTAGGCATAGAAACTCATAATTGGTCAAATGAGGGCTTGTTGGAAGTATTATAATTTAGTTTCTGTGTGAGGCCTCGGTCTTGTTGTACAAATTATTGTACATGTGCATTTAGGGATGGGCAGTGAAATAAGCTATGCCATAGACTTTTAATGATATAAATCTCTAGATTTAAAGCAAGTTTAATATATTTTTTCTCGACCCATATTTGTGGGTATTTATTTCAATATTTGAATATATTAATGGGATCATATGTTGGATTTATGGGCCTTTGATTTTGTTTATTTCATATTTATTTGAGCTATGGGGTTTTATGGGTTTAATAAAGTTATGTCAATTTTGGAATTTTATCAAAATATGTGATCTTGTTGCATTGAAATACATTTTTAGTTGATAGCCCAATGTTGTCCGTGAAATTTCACTCATTCTTGAAACATATGCCTTGAACAATTTAATGTAGTGTATTAGCTTGAACTTTGAAGAGAAGATATGGAATTTAGGGAGGATGGAGACCATTAGGAAGGGGATAAAAAGGATGGGGTGGGAAAAATAAAGGGAACCAAGAAGAAGAAACGTGGTGTGGTGGTGGGGAGAAGAAGAATAGTGAAGAAAAAAAAGGTAGAAGGGGTTGATGATAAGACGGGTGGCGATGAATCCAAACGTGATGGTGAAGAGAATAAGGGTGAAGGAAATGAAGAAGGATGAAGGAAATAAAAATAAATTCCTATTCTTAGATATGTTATTGAGTATGACATTCAACTTCATCGGCTCTTAAGTGATGAAAACACAAATGCCTACTCTATAATGTAACTCTCTTAAAGTACTATTAGCAAATATGTGTTCTTGATATGCATAAACCCTGAGTAAACTAACAAGTTTTGATTTGAGTATATGAAGGTATCATCAATCCCACCAAAAAAAAATACATTGAAAAAGGAATATCAATGTAGAAAACATACAATTAAAAAAAAAAATTAAAAATTTTATTATTATTATTATTAACTACTTAAACTAATTTAGTTTCTCAAATATATTGATTTCTACTCAAAATGATATATAGTTTGACATTTCAACCCTCTTAATGATTACCTATCTTAATTATATTCAAGTGAATATTTTCAATTATATAAAATAATCTTATTTAAGATGATAACATTATATAGTTTATTAGCCAACCAATTAAATGCTTTACTTGTGTTCGTTTCTCCAATGCTCTGTGAATTTCTCAACGTCATATGAATGAACAATGCTCATGAGGTGGACGATATAGTATCAACTTAATTGGTAAGAAAAGAGATTCATAATGAAGTTGAAGAAATTATATTCCCATCTTCCATGACCTCAAAAAATGATTAATTAAAATATTAAGTGTTTCATGTTAAAAATAGTCACTATTTACAAACATGGGTAGTTCGTGAATTACAAAGATTTCCATCTTCACAAAACACTTTGAGTATTGTTTCAAACAATTTTCTATTGCAATGTTTAATAATTTCCTTAGCCAAGTCAAATTAATATCATTTTTCATTCAATTTAGATTTAACAATCTCAATATTATTGTTAAACTCTTTCAAAATAGCATACCTCTATGCATCTATAACAATTGGAAATACAATTGGCTCGAAGTAATCTAACATATGTTTTCCAATTCTTCTAGAATACTTTGATCCATTCAAAGTCACATACAACAATTTATATAGAGAATCCTTCATTGTATCTATATGAATATAATCAGATTTGAGTTCATACAACAATTTATATAGAGAATCCTTCATTGTATCTATATGAATATAATCAGATTTGAGTTCATCCATGCTTTTGGCTTTTTCGGACTTCAACAAACAACATTTGAATATTACATACATGACTTGACACAATCATGAAATATCACTTAAGAAAAAATTGGTAAATGAGAACTTGTTACTTTAAATGGTCTCAAAAATAATAAATATATTTTTCATTAATTTTTTTTGTTGGCATGATTACATGGTATATTGGTTTTGAAATAGGATTTAAAACTGTTTTTGTTTAGCTAAGAGTGAAGACAAGGAAGTTGGTTAACTATTAGTAGAAGTGAAAGTTTATGGACAATCAGTAGGTTATTAAAAGTGATTTGGTTTTCCTTGATTAGTGGTGATGAGCCAGCAAAACTGATTAACTACTGGTAGAAATGAATGTTTACCTCTTTATGGACAACCAGTGAGTTATCAAAAGTGAGGTGGTTTTCCTTGAATAATGGTCATGAGTCAGCAAAACTAGTTAACCACTAGTAGAAGTGAAAGTTTACCTCCTTATGGACAACCAGTGGGTTATCAAAAATGAGGTGGTTTTCCTTGAATAATGATGATGAGCCAGCATGTATTAGTGGATAATAACTCTATCCCAACTGCTGATTGACAACTCAGTTATGATAAATCTTCCCATTATAGTAAAAAACTGATCACATGGTATGGAATAAATACAAAGTGCAGAATCCAAAGGAGAATAACATAATGTTTGGCCCCAATACCCTGCAAGTTAAGTGGACGTCTTCTTTCATCTTCCATACCATGCCATGATATGTGGGGAATAGAATGAAAATATGTAAGAAACCCATTTGAGATATGATACTTATGAACATAACCAGAGCTTTCTTTTCACCCGAGATCAGCAACATTAACATTTTTTGTTCATGAAGCTTAACACCTTCTTCCCGGCCACATCACCACGAATTGCATGAGATTGAAGGATCGCTGAACCAGACTACGAACTACAGAAACATGCCACAGTCTTCAGACCTGCTGTAACAGCAAGAAGAGCCACAGTGAACCAAAGGACTCCTATTTACGACAAGAAATAGTGAAAAAGTAACATGCGGGATGGCAACAATAACAGTAGATCCATGTTTTGTTGAGGAGGGCCCATGTTCTTGAAGAGGATGAGATTTGCAAGCAGAAAAGGAGATCCATTGAAATGTTCACCTCAGGAATGCTTACAAACATATCATTGTTTCAGAAATGCACAGGTGTGGGTAACCTGCATGAATAGATTCGACGTTGACATGCAAAAATCCGTCTCACAGTTATTGTGGTAGAGCTGATCCGTTGCTGCCTCATTGTGCTGGGGCGAGTGGATACAGAAAGAAATTCCCACCAAGAGCGCACAGAAATGTGCCAGAGACTCAACGCATTGGAACAGAAAAAAACAAGTAGATCGATTCACATTAGCTCGTAATCATGCCAAGAGGTGTCAACAAAAGAGTTATAAGAAAAACAAGCACTCCTCTCAAGAAATCCATGAGCTTGGATGCGTGATAGCACTTGTATATAGAAAAAAATAAAAAATTAAAACAGTTTTTGGATATTTAATTAAATCAAATAATTTTTTTTGAATATGTAATAATAATAATAATAATCTATTTTTAAGGTTCACATACTTTATTTTCTTTTGGATTTGAACTTATGATCTTTTAAGAGGAAACACATGTTCTTAACCATTAGGCCCACTCAGGCTATATAACCAAACAAGGCTCCAAGTCATTACAACAATATATTCATTATGAACACAACATGTCATTTATTTATGGGAATTGAATCCTGGTGGGGAGGACAAGAAACATTCCTCTCAACCATCCAAGTTATAATTGGTTGACATAGAATGGTAAAAATATATGGAAAAATATCCATTAAATTAAGTATAATTATTTTATTAATGAAGAACATTAGCTTTCAACCACCTTAAAGATGAGGTCTATTTTGAGGATAGTTAATTCACTAATAATTACATAAATGAAGAGTATTAAGGGGTAAGACTAGGTATAAGATTATTACATATCTCTCTTATAGTGGACCCTAGAAAATGGTTTTGGACACAAGTTATTTAAATTAAAATATTTTATTTATGGTCCATATTGCAATATTTTTTAAAAATATCACCTTCAACTAGATATCTTTCTAAATAAAGTTGGACGTTGAAATATTGTATTTATGGTTCACATTGAAATATTTTTTTAAAAATAGCACGATCAACTCCGTGTTAAACATACACATCTCCCTCATACTTTGTTGTAGAAAATGACTTTCTACACAAGAAGACCCCCACAAACAAGGGAGTCTCACACTTGGTCTCATAAGTTGATATTGAAATATTTTATTTAATTAGGACATTGAAACATGTTATTTAAAGCCCATATTGAAATATTATTTTAAAATGTCACCGATATCTCTCTATATAAAATTGATATAAAATTATTTTACATAAGATGAACATTGAAGTATTTTATTTATGGTGGATATTGAAATATTTTTTTGGTATAATTTTTTTAAATACCACTTGTCAACTCCATGTTTAACAAGAAAGGAATATATAGATATTTTATTTATGGCCAAGAATGAAATATATTTTTTGTTATTATTATTATTTTTTAAATGTCACTTTGTCAATTCAATATCTTTCTCTATCTAAATAAAGTTGATATAAAATTATTTTAATTATTATAGAAAACACACTTAGGCATAATAACAATGTAGATTATAAATTGTATGAAATTTCAACAATAGGGACAAAACAAAATTTCTATTCAAAATAACCTCAACCAACTACCATTTCTTCTCTAATAGCAACATTTAAAATTTTTGAGAGATCCACACCCATAAAAACACAAGAAAGTAAAGAAGAGGAGCACTCCTAAGATTTCATATGAAAAAAATTTAAGAACCAAAACACTCATGCAAGAATCCATTTGTCACTAGTAAACCATCAAACACACCTATTCCTTCTTCAAATCCATTTGTTTTGGTGTATGCCACTCCATATCAATAAGGTATCCTAAACTCCACCATAGATGCAAGTCGAATTTCCTAGCGGGCATGATTAGTTGGAAGATAACATAAAAAATCATCCCATGAACAAGGTTTATATGGAGAAGGGAAGTTAAGAAAGAGTATAGTAAGTAGTTGCATTTTGATGTTCATAGATTTTGTGGCATCAACCACTCTCACAAGAAAGGCAATCATGAAAAAAAAGGCTTCTCCTTTGGTCTCAATGCCTTTAATAAGAAGAAGGAAACTTTAAAATGATCTCACAAAGAAAGAAGCAAAAAGAAATTTGTGGCATCAACCACTCTCACAAGAAAGGCAATCATGAAAAAAAGGCTTCTCCTTTGGTCTCAATGCCTTTAATAAGAAGAAGGAAACTTTAAAATGATCTCACAAAGAAAGAAGCAAAAAGAAATAATACTTTAGGATTTCAAACCATTTTGACTACATCCTTGTTCAATTGAAAACCATGAAACATAACTTCTAACAGTTTATAGTGTATACAATATGTAAGACTCTACTATTGTGCCTATGAAAAAATCTTCTAATAGTTTATAGTGTAAACAATATGTAAGACTCTACTATTGTGCCTATGAAAAAATAGTGCAGGTATGAAGAATTATCTATGTCATTAGTGTAGGTATGAAGAGTTATGTATGCCATCTAACTTATAATATTATGGAATTAGATGGTTATTTAAAGATACTAATAAAAATGTATTGTTAAAAGTTATTCTTTGGTTTTCTAAAAATAATCTATACATTTTCTATTTCAAATTGTTGTTTTTAATTAATACAAAAGTTATTTAAATTTGTAAGTTTCTCCAAGCCAAAAGTTTCAAGTGCACCATTGTGGTTGGACCTAACCCAAAATTTCAAAACTTAAAAACCTCCAAACCTTTCTAAAGGTAATCTCATTCTCTACAATCTCAACCAAGCTACATGCGATACTAGTAAGAAAGGGCAGAAGACAACAATAGCCAAAGCATGCCTACACATCCTCACCCAAACAATTCTGAACACAACAGTGCTCACAACCCTTCTTCCTCCTTTCTCGAGCCCCCCGAAACCCCACGAGCCAAAATGACCACAGTTCATTGAAAACCTTATTCTTATTTATTATTTTTCAAACCACAACTCTCCAAATGTACTTGTAGGAAATTTCTTATCATTCCCTTTTTTTCGAAAAAAAAAATATACTCCAATACTTAAGATTGCTAACCTAGCCTACCCTGTATTGATCACATCTCAAGACTCCGACATACAACTCCATCATCATATAGAAATAAAACCTCGCCATCTATAATAACTCATAAAGAAACATATTTTCATTAATATCAAATATCTTTTATTTATGAGTCATTACTTTATTTCCTTATATTAAAAAAAAAATCTCTTGTTCATACTTATTTCTTATTTTTATAATTTATGTCCTTTTCTTTTACCATTTACTCATACTCATCTTTACATAAAATTCTTAAATTATTTTTTATTTTTTATTTATAACTTCTATTTCAATTTATTTATAATTTATATTTCAATTTAACATAGGACTTTATAATCTTAGTCTAAAGGTGTCCCAATCAAGTGCATAAAGCTGAGTAGGAGGGGTTGTTGACCAAGTCATTAACATAAGGCGGCACACAACCGTCAACTCAAGAGTGACAACAATATACATTATGTTTCGTTTGGACCAATATTTTGCTCTTCGGATATATCCCAATTTTTTTCATTTCCCAAAATAAAATGAGTTTATTTACCTTTTCGTAGGCTAGGGGGTATATCCCACCTTGGCCCCAAATTTTTTCATCCCCCAAAAATGAGTTTATTTACCCTTTTCGTAGGGGGATTATCCCACCTTGTCCTCGGCTAAACTTATTCATTTACCAAAAATGGTTATCCTCGACTTATTAGGAGTTTGTTTATTAATGTAACATTATTGGGAGTTTGTTTATTAATGTAACATTTAATTTAATTTGGAGGAGGGATTTTTTTTTCCTATTCATGATTACAATTTTATTGGGCATAAATGTGACACCCTAACACTAAGAGGGTTTCTCCATTGCACCTATAAAATTGTGATGTTTCATAATTTAAGTTTACACAATACAAAGTGATGTATAATTAGAAGGTCTATGCAATCACATAATAATGCTATTGCTACTACTTACAACTCCAAATCTTGCAGAGTCTATTTATTATTAACTTGTGGTGTTAATATGTGCAATGATCTCTCAACCCACAATGTTATCTCTGTCCATACTTAGGTGACATTAACATTGTCTTTCCTCTCCATGTATAAACTTAGAAAATTATATTGAAATGATCATTGTAACTAACATAAGTAAGAAATACATATCTTCACCCCTCACCCCATCCTTCATTAAATGCATACCTCCACCTCCACCTTGACCCTCATCCTTATGGCATGCATATCTTCAACCCCCACTTCTACCCTTGTGGAGGTAGTGGTGAGGGTGGGGTTGGGCTTCACAAAGGTGAAAATGTGCATATGTTTATTTGATCATTAATGTCCAAAACTTGATTTTTGCCTAGCCACATCCCTTTTTATCTTTGTAAAATCACCAACTCAAAGAATTGCCACTTTGCTCGTGACTACTTTAGACTATTACCAGTTCACAACCTCAAACCTAGGTTAAGGAGGGGATTCATGTCCATCAACAACATCTATTTGTTGGCAAGCAACTAGATGCATGCTTCTTGATAAGAGAATATGACATCAATGAGTATTGCACTATGTAGTCATTGTAGTGCTTGTGTGGAAATATGTTGAGAAGAGGCACATCCTTAGAAATGGAATTCCTCCTCTCCTTTGGCTCCATCCATGGAAGATTAACATGTTAACATAGTGTTAAAATTATTAATGTTGGGGGTTGTTGAATGCATTAATCATCACAAAACCCATGGTCTCATCTACAGATCCATTGTAGTTCTTCATGACTCACTTATGACCACATGATCCATAACTCATCACACCTAGGTTCCCATAATCTAATCCAACAACCATGACTATTACTATCACCCTTGCGTGGGTGCATCTATCAAATCTACCCCTTTATTTGTGGACTCCACATGTACTTGGGAAAATTGAGTTTGCTTTTGTGGACATTTTTAAATATAATATTGATCGAGCCAAAAAAAAGTATTGTCAATTGTGCTTGCCTTTGTGTTGAGTTAGATTGAAAAAAGGGTCCTATGGAAAAAACCGTACAATAGTGCAATGACTTCCATTGGATTAAACAACTCAATTACGATAATACAATGTTTTTGTGTTGCGTCTATTAAGTGATAAGTCATTTGAAGGATGCATGTGCCAAAGGCTCCCATCTTTTCAGAGCAAGAGGGGAACTCCAATGATGGAAAATTCCACCTATGACTCCTAAATCAACATTTCAAAAGCTAGATATAACACAATAGTTAGAGGGAAGCATCACAATACTACAAAATTGGTCGAACCACCACCACAAGAGAGTAGGAAGAGAGTGGAATCACTACCACGTTCTTGAATGAAATCACAAACCAGAAGGGGGAATAGTGAGAGAAGACGATAAGCCACTAAGATACTTATTAGATCTTGTTTAATGTTTCCCTAGGATTGGTTACTTTTATGGGTACTTGTAACTTCACTTAGCTCTCAAGGGTGTTTGATCGCTAGAAAACAAATGCCAAAATGGAAATCTAACTACGAAAGAAACAAAAAAAAATGAAATACCAACTGAAAGAAAGGAGGGATGGAAGAAAGCTACCTAGGCAAAGGAAGAGAATACACCAACTATTGAAGATCTAGAAAGAGTTGAGCCTCTCACTACACTCCAAATCCCCAAGGTCTTTTTTGCAAAGTACCTTAAAAAACATCTCCAAAGTAATGAGAACTATATACAATAAAACAAGCTCTATTGTGGATCTATCAAAGTAATACAAATAGGTATTACTAAACAATGGTAGATAAAACTTGTGTGCTTTGGTATGTGAAGTACTTGCCTGCCTTGATATTGGCCCATTGGTAGTGCTCCTTTAAAAGCGATTGAAGAGAATTCAAAGAAACCTTGGGGCCAAACCCTAGATCTAAGAAAACCAATGTATCAAGAGGAAGAGACTGATCCGAGAGAGAGAGAGAGAGAGAGAGAGAGAGAGAGAGAGAGAGAGATCATCTTTAATCTTATCAAACCTTGAGTACACCCACAATGAATATAGAAATATTTGAAATCTCAAAAAAATATCTCTAACCAATTAAAATGGACCAAATCAAGTATGCATACCAAGATTAATCTATACCTACTATACCTAATCAAGATAACTCGAGAATAGGAAAGATCATCTTTAACCTTATCAAACCTTGAGTGCACCCACAATAAATATAAAGATATTTGAAATCTCGAAAACATATCAAAGTGGACAAAACCAAGCAAACATACCAAGATTGATATGATCGAAAAACCTAAAAAAACAAAACCAAAGAATCAAGAAACTTAGAAGAGAGGTTAAAAATACCTTACCTAAACACAAACATCGAACCTAAAAAAACACATTCACACACCTCGATCTAAACAAAAGGTTGTCCAAATAAAAACCACTAGGCATACACATCCACCTCGATGTAAACTAAGGGCTAACCAAAGAAAAACCACCTGCAAACAGTAAACCATCACGAGAGAGGAAAGATGGGAGGGATCTCATGTCATCTTCGATAATTTAATGCATGGAAATCTTATTAGGAATGACATAATTATTCTCATCTATTGAGACATGAAATGCATAATGAGACAAAAGGGCCTACAGTGAGGTCGGTGTCATTTACCTGGTGAGTCATCTCACATAATACTTTGGGTTGGTTGTAGTGGATTGTCCACTTTACACACACCCATTATATGTCAAATCCCAACCCCTGAGATGGATCCACATCTGACAAAATCCAATGGCAATGGTGGACTTTATCCATAAGACTCCAAAGAGGAGCCATAAAAAAAAGCAAGACAAAAGGAGAGAAAGGGGTTGGGAAGAGGGGCCCCCCTCCCCCTCGAGGGCCTTAGATTCTTTGACAAAAAGATGGAATCCAACTAAACAAAGGTTGATTGCAGAGATTCCAACTAGTCCACCCACTAGTAAAATAAGAAGATTGTGGAGAGACCTACACAAATGAAACACTCGAACCTAACCCTAACCCTAATCCTACCCCTGCCCCACTTCATTCTTGGTCTTGGTCCAACCCAAAAACCTAAACCCACCACGATCCATATCTAGGATTTCTAGGCCATCGTGCACTTGGTTCCCTAAAGAGAAGACCTACATGTGCCCACGGGATCAGATCATATCAATGTAATCTTAGACAAGTGAATGATTTGACTTTCAAGAATCGAACAAATACAAATTACTCGAAAGAAAATCGAGTTGTGGGGGGTGTGGGTCACAATTGGCTTTCCGCAGAGTAAGTCACCCTACCCATACCCCCACACCCACGCCACTCGAATAATTGCAGCCCTTTTGGTACGAATAATGCTGCTATTTGATTGCTACTTTACCTGATTAAATTAAAGGGAGCGGTCAACGAAAAGCTGACCGGAGCGTCAGCGTCAGGTCGCTATCTTATGGGAACGAAATGTGTGGCATTTCGAGGAGCTCCTTATATTCTCCCAATCACAAATTAGGTAAATGGAATTAATACATTTATATACGTGTATTGTCATAATTTTATTCATTATAAGAGGCCGGTGCGTGGGCCCGGATGTTCCCTACTGACCGACCGCCTGCCCGACCAACGGACGGGACGTTTGCCTTCACGGTCCACCGCAACGCCGTTTGGGGATCTGCCCTGGCTTTTGACCGCATCTCTTTTCGCTTTGACCACTGCACGCATATTCATTACGTTTATTGAACGGAACGGAGATGGAGATGCTGTACTGGTAATAACAGTCAACTGACGGCATGTCAGGGATCGGACGTCAAGGATAGTCCTTGTGTTCTCGGGCAACATCAATGGCCGTCGATCTGTCTGTGCTATCTTTGCTTTTGCTGAGGAAGGTATTATGATTCCTTTGTGTGTTGGTGATTGCAGCAGCTTCTTCTTGGGTTTGGATGTTGGGAGTCACGGGGATCATTCCCAGATTTCAGTTATGGCCGCCGCTCCTCAGGTATTTGGATTTAGGGTTTATTTCCTTGTTTCTGGATGGCGAACTGGGCTTGATTTTAATGTCGAACTGCTTTATGTATTTGTTGCCTAGGGTATTTGGATCGCTGAGATCTTGTATCTTTTTTTTTTCCGCCATTTTCGAATGGATTTTGACCGTTTACTGTGGTTGAAACTTGAATTTGTTCGGCTGCCTTACTTATTGAGATGGCCGTTTGAAACGGCTTCTTTTTAAGAAAAATTGTATGGAGAATGTTTCGCCGTAATATCGGATTTCGTTTTCATTGCCATGGAATGGTTCAAAGAGAGAATTTAATTTCATCGCCGATTTTTGCGGAAATATTTTTGATGAAACTCGCTATTTATTTATTCACTGCAGTTGTAGGTAAGTCCTTGTAAAAGTTCAGAATTTTTCTTTTTTTCGCTTAGGTTTTTTCAGCGGCCGCAGGGGTGGAACGGCTTGAAGTTCGTCTTGAAACCCTCCATCCCCCTCGGTTTGACCTTTCAGGCGTGCTGCATTTTTGTTTTTTCGATCGTGCAATGTGCGGGTTTGGCTGAAGCGGCCTTTTTCTTTTTTCTTGGATCTTTTGAATAAAGTTGCTTTGCTGTTTTGCGTTCTCCGGTTCAAGCTTTTTGCGCGTTTGAACTATAGTTTGCCGTTTAAAAAACGGCGGCTTAAAATAGCCATCGAGGAACTTGATCAGGCTTTTCGATTCTTCACGAGAAAAACTGCCGGTTCAGAATGGTAGCTTCTTGCGTCGATGCATTGATCTAGCTTTATTCTCACGTTTTGCCTGTCTTTGAATATATTATTTTCATGTTTCTCGCCGTTTTGCTTTATTGCTTTTAATATTTTCTGCTTTTGTTCAGAATGCTCGCATTGTCGTCGATCTATAAAAAAGGCAAGGACTCCGATTCTCTCTGATCTTTGCCGTGCTTAGAAATACCCTCGGAAAACGGTTGGCTTAGGCCATATCACCTTTCCTTTTAAACGCTTTAAACAAATCTAAAGATAGAGTTTCCTTTAAGCTAGATGTCGTTTGCTAATTTAGCTTTAAGTGAACAAATCGTTATAACGGATTGACCTTCAATTTTGCTACTTGTTCTTCCCAGGGCTTGAAGGTTTGGAGCAAAAGAGTCTCCGGTTCCTGATTTTTTAGGGTAATGACAAATACCTACCATTCTTACCAGAAAACTTTGGTGTCACGAGCCAGGGTTTCGTAGAA
>JZKD02S1845948.1:152221-179831 GCA_000966675.3 Picea glauca | reverse complement strand
TCTTACTTTTCTTATATCTGTGGTCATAGGAGTGTCCATGGATTTGCAATCCATCATTCCAAACTTCTGAAGAATCTTCACTGCATACTTTCCTTGTCCAAGGAATACTTCACCATGCTTTTTCCATATTTCTAGTCCTAAGTAATAATGCATGAAACCAAGATCTTTCATATCGAACTCAGAGGCTAGTTCCTTTTTACACTAGATGATGAGAGACTCTTCACCTGTCAATAATAAATCGTCGACATATAGCAGTAGAATCACAGGTGCATTGTTCATGAATTTGTAGTAAAAATTTGGATCTGCATGACTTTTGGAGAAACCAAGTCTTATTAAGTAGTTGTCTATTCTAGCATACCAAGCTCTTGGAGCTTGCTTGAGTCCATATAAATATTTGATTAGTCTGAAAACATGAGTGTATCTGGAGTGTACTTCAAATCCTTGAGGTTGTTCAATGTATACTTCTTCTTAGATTACTTCATTGAGGAAAGTTGTTTTTACATCCATCAGATGTAAACTCCATCCCATGGAAGCAACAAAAGACATAATGGCTCTAATAGAAGTATATCTGGCAGCAAGAGAAAATGTCTCGTCGTAGTCTTCTCCCTCCTTATGGGAGAACCCTCTAGCTACAAACCTTTATTTATATTTGTCCACGCTTCCATTTGCTTCATGTTTGATCTTATAGACCCATTTTGAAGTTACTATTGATTTTTATTTAGGTCTAGGCACAATTTCCCATACATCATTTTTCATGATGGACTGGTGTTCTTCTATTATGGCTTCCTTCCATTGTTTCTTCTGAGCTCCACTGTCATATTCCTGGAAGCTCCACTGTCAATTATCCACATGTCATCTTCAAGAGTTTCGGTGAGCGTTGAGTAGTGTAGATGATTCGTCTTTTCATTCATGATTTCTGTTGACTAATAATTGGTCAAGCTTTGACCCAAAATATCAATCTTGATGTTTTTTTTCCTTTTGAGAGTGACAAGAGGTGCGTTGGACTAAGGCGCACTAGAACATATTCTCCTTGACTAAGGCATTCCATCATAAGGTGTTAGGAAAGAGTTTTAGGGTTTCTGCAACTGCACCTGCTAGTAACCCTAGTGGCAGTGCTTCGGTAACTACACCTGCTAAAAACCCTAGCGGCAGTTCTTCAATGAGCTTGATAACCTTATGGATTAGTTTCCTTCCAGTAGTTAGTAAAATGGGTGTGATCGTTTAACCATAGACAATATAGCAATATTGTCACCCAACCATAGGCACTAATGCCACCCCTGAGCACCTTGACCTTGACAAAAAGAAGAATTACGGTAGAAAACCAATATCCAACCAAGGCCAATGCACCAAGAAAAGATAACCAAAACTGATCAGAGAGTCCAACCCAGAAAAAACGAAAATGTGTATTGCAGAACTACAGCAACAACTGCTCCCCAGCCTTGCGCACTACTGGACTTTTGCAGTGCGCACAAGTGGATTTCTGCAATTTTGAGAGATCTGGCTCAAATGAAGACTGGTGTCCTATATTTATACTGCTTTTTCCATGATGTATGGGTCAAATTCCTTTCTGGGTGCTAAATACTTAATATATAATATTTTCTTTAGCCGACTTCTCTTCTAGGGTTATATCCAAGTCTTTTCTTGCTTCCAGAATATTCTAATCTCATCAAAGGTCACAAATGGAGGTTAATACCTCCTACGGATACCATAATATCAACAAACTCAAGTGGTGTAGATTCAAAGAATCCAAGTAGTAGTTTGGGATGCCTTGATTGGGTGAATGTGCAGAGAGCTTGGGGCAACCTGCTTGGACGAGTCATGTAGTGGATTTATGCATATTTGGATGTAGAAATGGAGGTAACTTGAGGACACTTCCTAATTCTTGGATGAGGTGCATTGGTTCCTTAGCCATAATTATTGGGTCATGCAATGACTTGACAGTCGTAGCGACAGTGCTAGAGTTTGGAAACTTGCAGGAGGTGCAAGGTAGTTTTGTTCTAGAGGGATGGAATCAACAAAGAAGTTGACCAAGAATTGTTGGCAATCAACCTGATTAGGTAGAAA
The DNA here is from genome assembly GCA_000966675.3 of Picea glauca. Classification (NCBI taxonomy): domain Eukaryota; kingdom Viridiplantae; phylum Streptophyta; class Pinopsida; order Pinales; family Pinaceae; genus Picea; species Picea glauca. The sequence continues at coordinate 177,767 of JZKD02S1845948.1, read as the reverse complement.
AAAGACCAAGTGACTTGGGTGGTGTTCACTCACCTTTGGTATGGGACATTGGATGAGGCAAAGCGTACCTTGGTGACTTGCGGAGGAATGGGTGATGAATCAGAGATCCATAGGGGGTTGTTGGTTGAGGTTGAAAAAATTATTGGTTCGAATGTGTCTAAGGCATGGAAGTTCTTTGGGGGTGACTCATTCTACTTAGATAACTTTGGATATTTTGTTGGGACGTTGGAGGAGTGTGATTATGTTTCCCACACTCATCGTAGATGTTGAGTTACGGAGAGGTGACTCAACAGAAGGAGGCGAGTTGAGGACTTGCCTTGGTTTGGAGGATTGTGCAGAAATCAATATTGCAGCATGAAGAGATTACTTGGGCATGGGTGTTTCTTTTTCTTTGGACAACATGGTTGAGGGTGAATCCTAACCATTGAAAGGTATAGAGAGGTAGACACATCAACATGGTTGCGTGATGAAATAATTGGGAAAAGGTAGACTAGATGTGTAGTTCTTGGAGCAGATGGGACGTTTCATATCCAAAGACGTAGATGAAGATGGGGAGAATTTGACCAAGGAAGCTAGACTTGTGGACTTAATCGAAGTTTGAGTCACAAGGGTAGAATTGGTTGGACATGTAGATACACGATGATTTCCCTTGACTCTTCGCAGACTTGGATGTTGTAGAATATTGATTAACTGTGCCATGAGGAGTGACGTGGATTCAAGTTGTTGTGGATGACGTTTTTTGGGGATGACTTCATAATTTGGCTAGGTGAGGGGAAACCTTTCCTTGGTCTGAGGTTGTTGTGTTGATGGAATGAATTGCAGAAGGAAGTGACGAGGCTTTGGGCATGTTGTGAATTATCAAGGAACGAGTGTGAGAGTTAGTGCACGAGAGCATGACTAAGAGGTCGAAGTATGAACACATCAATAGGTTCGAAGTGCAGCACTTAGAAATTGTGGAGGATCTCCTTGACGAAGATCGAACGATGACAACAGAAGTGAGGAAAGGGTGGACACTTGCCTTAGTCTTTGGATTTGGATGGAGTGGCAGAGATGTAGATAGAAAAGACTAAGTTTAGACATGGAGAAGCAGATTCCAAGAAATGGATGCAATGGTTGGACTAGCTACCCAACCAATGTAGGACTTGATGCTAGCATTGTGTAGAGACATGACATAGTTGGTTGAAGTATAGACGTAGCAGCAAGTTCACAGAAGTTTAAAAATTAAAAAAAAAAAATTAAGGTTTGATTGAAGTTGCAACAACAATTGAGGAAGCAGTGGTGGTAGCATAATACAGAGTGGTCATCGAAGGGGGGAAGTGGAAGCTTGGACATTGCAGTCAGAATTGGGGAAGAGACATCTTTCCAATGTAGTGGATAGATTGGTCGCACACAAATTTGGGCAGAGGGAAATGTGGATGGTTGCAAAAGTTGTGGATGATTGCAGTGCAAGTTGGAAACATAGGGTTTCCACTTCACAAGGAAACTTGGGGTTTCCACTTTGATAGAAATTTGGGGTTTCTAGTTGGCACAAAATATGGGGTTTCTAGCAGACAAAGTTGAGGAAGAGACGTCTTTCCAATGTAGCAGACAGATTGGTCACAATTAAATTTGGGAAGAGGTCAGTGTGGATGGTTTCACAGGTTGTAAATGATTCCAGTGTGAGTTGGAAACTTGGGGTTTCCATTTCGAGGAGAAACTTGGGGTTTCCACTTTGACAGAAATTTGGGGTTCTAGTTGGCATGAAACTTGGGGTTTCCAGTAGACTTAGTTGTGATGGAAGCATAAATTAGGGATGAGACTTGGAGATCGCATATTTTGTGGATGTTGTCGGGGATGATAATTAGTTGAGGTGGGAAAGGATGTAAGGTCCTCGGCTAGAAGGGCGCAAAGACCCTCTCCCAATTCCTTAAGGAGACATAACTTGGGGTTGGTCCGACACCCAAGAGCCACACTAGTTAGGCAAGTGGGCACCTTGAGTGTGCGAACATTCCAAGGGGCTTTCCCAAGCATGAGGTTGGGGTGTGTCGACATGAGAAGGGGCACATGAAAGAGGTTAGGGCACACCAAGAGAAGGGGTGCACCAAAGAGGTTGGGGCGCACCGGTCCCAAGGGATGCGACGATTGATGGGTGCACAGTTTCGTTTGGATGCAAAGGTTTGTTTGGGTGCATCAGGTCCATGAAGGGGTGTGATGATTCGTTTGGGCACACCAAGTTCGCGAAGGGGCGTGATGGTTCGCAAAGGGGAACAACGCACCCAAAGGACACGACGGTTTAGGATGGTGACCTTTGGAGTCCATATAAGAGAACAAGGGCACACAACCAAGGAAGGAAAATTTGCACAACAAGGAGAGAAAGATCATCTCTGCGATTCAAAGGAAAACTTGGATGAAGAGGGTTGAGCTCCCTCAAGGAGCCAAGTTGCTCCACATGGGAGGACTTGTGTTGCCTTGAGGTGATTTTGTGGACAATGTAGGGGCAACCTTCTTTTGGTCTAAGTTTGGGGAAGTCTTGTCACAGGTCTGAGGGAGGCAACTATGAGAAAGAACTATAGGTCTGTGGGAAGTCTTGTGACAGAGAAGAGATGGTGAGTGTGTCATGGAGGTGCATCGCAAGAGTTGCGAAAGATGTTACGATGGATGAGTCTTGGTGTGAAAAATATGTGTATGAGTGTCTTGGTGAGGTGAGACGAGTCGTGTGACTCTATCAAAGTTGTAAACCGATCCGGTAGTGCTCATATTGTAATTGTTTCGCAATAATAATACTTAGTTGGGTGTTAGGCACGTTTTTTGTTGCCCGCACTATATTTGAGTGTCTCTTGCTTGTTTCACAAGTGTTCTCTTCATTTCATGGATGCATGCTTAAATGACTAATTGCTAAGGTTGTTAACAATTGTCTAAGTATAAAAGAGAGTTGCACTAGAGTAGGAGTGTGACTCGGTCGTAGCCTAGAACGAAGTATGGGTATGCTCTAGGTGAAGAGGCGTAGTTTGGATGAAGTATCCTTGGTGTTTCCAAGCAGCCAAGTGAGAAACGTCATGGTGTCGCGCACCCTCAAGAGGTGCATGATCACAAGATTCGGGTAGGCACACTATGGGGACGTGACATTAACCATGGTGAACCATCAATTTATCATGGTTGACAATGGTTAACAATGGTCACTATTTCCATTCTAGCAAACCCATCTTAAAAATGGTTAATCATGGTCATGGTTAACAATGACCATAGTCATTATCAACCATGACCATGGTCATCGTCATTATCATGGTTGACCATGGTCATGGTTGTGGTTGACCATGACCATGGTTAACCATGGTCAACCACGATTGACTATCAATTAACAATGGTCAATGATCAATTGACCATAATCACAACTATTATTTTAGCATGCCTACATTGAAAGTGGTTGACCATGGACATGGTTGGTAATACACATAAATTGTGCTTGAGATGTCGGTTTAGGCATATATCACACACCTTTTATGTGCTTCGATTTCTAAAGAGATGGAAGGTTTGCTTCACTTGATTAGTTAAGTGTTATCACTGAAAAACCGTGCACTTGCATCATTTCTAGCATTCTTATAGAAATATATCACTATTGGCATGCTTAACCTCCATTTTGCCCCTTTTCCAGCACCATATGACCTCTAACTCACCAAAAACTGCAAAGGAAAACCATGATTTTGACCAAAAAGGGCCAGATATTATAACGTTTGCTCAAACAAGGTGGATAATACTCCTAAAAGTTGCACTACACCAAAAAGCCAATTTTGGTTGTTTCCAAGCCAGATTTGCTAAAATGGGAAGTTAGTTATATGTGAACCATTATGAACCCTAATTGCTATTGTTAGCCTTGATTTTGTCATATTTAACAGTTATTTGGGGGTTTAACAACTATTTTCCCTATAAATAAAACCTTGAGGTCACTCCATCCATCTATCCACATTCATAGTAAGGTTATGCTACCGAAATTCTACTAGATTCATGAGGGCCTTCCTCTTGAGGGAGTTTCTTGTCTAGATACATTGCTCACACACCAAAGAAGGGATTGTACATACACCAAGGAAGCAAAGGACCCATCCCCATCCCAAGGAGGGGCTTTGGAGCCCATTGTCTTCATCAAGTTGTCTTCACAAGTGTCATCTTGGCCTTATTTGTTGGTAATAAAATTATTCTTTTATTCTTTCTAAACTTGTGTTCATGTTGTGTTTTTTTTTTCATGCATTGTGTTATTTGTTTAAGGAATAATATAAGTTTGAGAATAATAGACATAGCTTAGAGTTAGGATTTTTAGGTCTAAAACCTAGTATTGACTATGTTTGACTCACAACCATCAAGATAGTGTTGTTTATACACCCTTATAACAAATTACACACAACACTAAGGATCCATAAAAAAAAAGATGAAACTTAACTTCCATCTCTAAGATTTAATTAGTATTACAAGAGGTGATAAGAACCTTACCCACTATGTTGAATATACCTTATACCATAGCCTTCAAGATGTACCTTGGACCCTACACTTCATTATACCCGAGTAAAATAATTATAGGATTTATTTGAAAAAGACCTTCCTAGCTAGGTTGACCATAACCGTATTAGAAAGGATGTACCTCATAACCCACCCTTCATCACGTTCACGTAAAATATAACCAACCCTTATACACAATAAGTGGTTGATATATACACCAATGAAAATATATCAAACACATTTGCTTAGGCTGATTTTTTAATAGAATTTGAACTTCTAAATCATTTAAAAAGGATGGCGTGAAGGTATCATGAGGAATTTTGCTTTGTCCTCCACTTTCATCATTTTACATCACATAAAGAAACTTGGAGATTACGTGTTGCGATGGCCTTATTTACAGCGACTTTAGTCCCATCAATTATTTTTCTAATTTTGCGGTATTTCAGGAGCGCTTTCTTTCTTTCTTTTTATTTGATTTGCTTTGCATGACGAGATCTGTTTTTTTAGTTGTTTTATTCGATCATCTCTGGTAAACCGGCCACAAGAACAATGAATACTATTTTTATTAATAACTAGTTTGCGCACTTCAAAAATGGCTTCGTAATTATCTAGATTAAAGTAGCAAATAATATTTGTTATCGAGTTGTTCGTACACTTCAAGAATGGCTCTGTTAAAAAGTTTTTGGGCACCGACAATCCTCTCAAACTAATTTTATTTGTTATTTAGCGAAGGCGTATGCAATTCTGCGAACGGCAGAAACTTTTCAGGGCATGACCAGACACGACAGAATGTTCTTTAAAACAGGATCTTCCAAAAATCGGCCTACCAAACACGGCTTCAAATTTTAATGTTATGTGAGTAGGCATCTCTATGATGCCGTGGTTGAGTCCAGCCTTGTAAAAACCCCACATCACATGGCTCACCAACCAAAACCCCACCACTAATCAAAAGAACGCGAACACTTGGCCACAAAGTTCAACGGGAGAAGCTGTGGGTAGTATCCAGAGATCATAATCTCGAGCACCCGTGATTGGTGCAGATATGGAATAATTTAGGTTTGAATGGATATTGTAATTTTATTCTATCAGAAGTCTCCATCCTACGGCATAACTTTCGGCGCAATGAATTTGGTCCATCAACGAAATCGAAGTGTGTTGGAATCAAGATCGCAAAACGAAAAAGTTTGAAAACAACAATCCTTCGCCATCGAAATTGCAATTAGTCGGCAAGGAACCGAACCTAACCTTTTCTTGTGGGATTCAAACATCACCTCCTTGATAGCCCTATGGTTTTTGTTTTGTACCATATATTATGCCAAAAACACTAGTGCGCCTCCATACACTCGGTGCTTGTTCCACTTCGGCAGGTCGCTGTTTGTCCTTTAATGCCCAACTACCCATATGGCATCTTAATTTCTATGCCTTCGCTTGGTTCCAAAGTCCAACCCCCTTGTCAAATTTTCAACACCTCTACTTATCACTGTTTTGTATGACGCCTGATGATGTCCAACAACCTCCACACAATACCACTGTCTGGACAAATCGTCCAGTGAATTTTTTTGTTTGTTTTCACAGAGAAGCTGCAAGGCAATAAAAACTTTGGAAAACAGCATAACCAAAACAAACAAAAAAAAGCCATGGATCTCGATCTGCACAATAATTTCTTAATTGTTATTTCATGCATCTCACTGTATTAAAAGAAACAAAATAAAAGGTCATATTTGAGAAGACTGATTCAGATTCATAGGGATTTCATCATTTTGAAATTTCCAGTACAATGTATGAGGCGGAAGTGTATTAAGCTGGAACATAATTCAAACACTAAGTATTGTATTCCAAGTGGAATGCCCAACCCCTATGTCTCTCTCTGTCTCTGCGCACAGGGTCATGTCAGAATTTGCCCGAGAAGACCCTTTACTAACGATGCCACTAAAGAAAACAAAATATTTAAAATTTGTCATATCTTGGTCATCTTTCTTCAACGATTTTCAACTCTTACTGTTCATCCCAATTTTCCGCTGGATTGCAGTCATATCTGTGCTTCATTTTCCAGTCCAAAGCCTGGCAAGCCCGGGAACAATAATGCACAGACCCACATGCAGAACATCTTCTAAATTCATGTTTTCTGGTCTCCGGCCTCCCGCATTGTGAATGAGAGCAGAGTCTTAGCCCCGGTGCCGGTGGATGCAATGCAAACCATTCTACCAGGAATGTGTTTATTGCATGAAAATTTGCAGGCGATGCGCTGCACCCAAAATCGCTGTGCGAAGGGATTCTGCGATTTCCGCGACGGCGATCATGGCGGCTGCTCGCCAAGCTCCCGTTCTTGCTGGAATTTAACTCGCCTGGGTTCCGTCCATCTGAAAGTGCATAGTCGAAACCGTGCATGCAACAAAACGCTTCTCTGGCAGCCGCTTGCTCTCTTGCATTTGCTTCTAAAAGCAATTTCCGTCCCTCCTCGGCATTCTTTTTAACGCCGTAACCATCCTGCAAACAATGGCCGAGCTCTCTCATCGCATCTAAGTGTCCTATGGCGGCAGCCTTGGCACATAGAACAACTCCAGCCTTTAGGACTTTGTCCTTTCTGAATCCTCCGCTTCCATTGAACTTTATAACGGCCAGAGAATAAAGGGCGCATGGGTGCGATGCAATTGCTGCTTCGGCCATTAAACCTAAGCCTGATCCTCTGTTCATCACGCAATAGAATCGAATCTGCACCGGCAAAGAGACATGAGTCCTAGAAAACGATTTTAATTCAAAGAAAAGCTAGGGTTCATTCAAGTTGTCCATGCTCTGTACTTACCATGCCAAGCATGTAACAGGCTTCTCGATTGCCTGCGTCGGCACAAAGTTTCAAAAATTTGTCTGAATCTTCGTTCCATTTTGAAGCCTTTACAGTGAGGGCTGCCATGGACGCCTGGCTAAGAACCTTTCGATTGGATGCGGCCGAACAGAACCTTTTACACCTGTTACGAGGTACACAGTTATTACTCATTAAGAACTGAAACTAATATTTGAAGAGCGTTAAGGCGGTTGCTGAGAACTTTTTTCAATCATTTTGAACCTGTGAAGCTCGGTCCGCTCCGGCCGCTTAAGAATATATTGACAAAACGAGACAAGAAACAGAAAAAATAATGTAAAAGGAAACTTCAAATTGAGGAGAGTTACAAGACACGCACGTCATTTTTGCTTTTGCAAGATCGGCTGCAGAGTTCGCAGAAGCGCTGAGGGCGGCCATTATCGAAATCAGGAGATCGTCATGAAGAGCGTCAAACGGATTCTCGAAAGCATCGTTTCCTTTCGAACTTGCTCCAGTTGACATCAACCGTCTCTTCTGTCTGCACGATCCGGTTGTGAAGGCGATTGCTTCGTCGGGAGACGGATAGCATGCTCTTCTGGTACGCATCTTGTTCAATGAGCCTTCCAGAAAAAACAATCAAGATCCTGACAGCACCGGGCGAGAGGAAAACAAAGACGCCAGCTACGGACCGTCGGTACTTAATGCACTGTGTTACCAGAGGGAAGCCGAAATCAAAGCACTCCAAATGTTATCAATGCTTATGAGAAAACGGACATTCAGCGAATGCGTAACTGCAGTAGCATAGTGTAAAATAACCACCGCCGAGGGAATCAAAAGTAAAATACGACAGGAAGAATCGATTCCTCTGCTTTGTTGTCACGCAGAATTCGTTGTGCAGACGCTGAAATTCCACCGGCCTGCTCTGCGATCACGAGCGCATTGAATAAACGGTAAATGTTCGACTTATGTGTTGATTCTGTGTTGAAAGTTGTGCCGCACATTCTAACTAACAACCCTAGGCACCGTAAGAAACACGCCGACGCCTTCTACGAAACCCTGGCTCGTGACACCAAAGTTTTCTGGTAAGAATGGTAGGTATTTGTCATTACCCTAAAAAATCAGGAACCGGAGACTCTTTTGCTCCAAACCTTCAAGCCCTGGGAAGAACAAGTAGCAAAATTGAAGGTCAATCCGTTATAACGATTTGTTCACTTAAAGCTAAATTAGCAAACGACATCTAGCTTAAAGGAAACTCTATCTTTAGATTTGTTTAAAGCGTTTAAAAGGAAAGGTGATATGGCCTAAGCCAACCGTTTTCCGAGGGTATTTCTAAGCACGGCAAAGATCAGAGAGAATCGGAGTCCTTGCCTTTTTTATAGATCGACGACAATGCGAGCATTCTGAACAAAAGCAGAAAATATTAAAAGCAATAAAGCAAAACGGCGAGAAACATGAAAATAATATATTCAAAGACAGGCAAAACGTGAGAATAAAGCTAGATCAATGCATCGACGCAAGAAGCTACCATTCTGAACCGGCAGTTTTTCTCGTGAAGAATCGAAAAGCCTGATCAAGTTCCTCGATGGCTATTTTAAGCCGCCGTTTTTTAAACGGCAAACTATAGTTCAAACGCGCAAAAAGCTTGAACCGGAGAACGCAAAACAGCAAAGCAACTTTATTCAAAAGATCCAAGAAAAAAGAAAAAGGCCGCTTCAGCCAAACCCGCACATTGCACGATCGAAAAAACAAAAATGCAGCACGCCTGAAAGGTCAAACCGAGGGGGATGGAGGGTTTCAAGACGAACTTCAAGCCGTTCCACCCCTGCGGCCGCTGAAAAAACCTAAGCGAAAAAAAGAAAAATTCTGAACTTTTACAAGGACTTACCTACAACTGCAGTGAATAAATAAATAGCGAGTTTCATCAAAAATATTTCCGCAAAAATCGGCGATGAAATTAAATTCTCTCTTTGAACCATTCCATGGCAATGAAAACGAAATCCGATATTACGGCGAAACATTCTCCATACAATTTTTCTTAAAAAGAAGCCGTTTCAAACGGCCATCTCAATAAGTAAGGCAGCCGAACAAATTCAAGTTTCAACCACAGTAAACGGTCAAAATCCATTCGAAAATGGCGGAAAAAAAAAAGATACAAGATCTCAGCGATCCAAATACCCTAGGCAACAAATACATAAAGCAGTTCGACATTAAAATCAAGCCCAGTTCGCCATCCAGAAACAAGGAAATAAACCCTAAATCCAAATACCTGAGGAGCGGCGGCCATAACTGAAATCTGGGAATGATCCCCGTGACTCCCAACATCCAAACCCAAGAAGAAGCTGCTGCAATCACCAACACACAAAGGAATCATAATACCTTCCTCAGCAAAAGCAAAGATAGCACAGACAGATCGACGGCCATTGATGTTGCCCGAGAACACAAGGACTATCCTTGACGTCCGATCCCTGACATGCCGTCAGTTGACTGTTATTACCAGTACAGCATCTCCATCTCCGTTCCGTTCAATAAACGTAATGAATATGCGTGCAGTGGTCAAAGCGAAAAGAGATGCGGTCAAAAGCCAGGGCAGATCCCCAAACGGCGTTGCGGTGGACCGTGAAGGCAAACGTCCCGTCCGTTGGTCGGGCAGGCGGTCGGTCAGTAGGGAACATCCGGGCCCACGCACCGGCCTCTTATAATGAATAAAATTATGACAATACACGTATATAAATGTATTAATTCCATTTACCTAATTTGTGATTGGGAGAATATAAGGAGCTCCTCGAAATGCCACACATTTCGTTCCCATAAGATAGCGACCTGACGCTGACGCTCCGGTCAGCTTTTCGTTGACCGCTCCCTTTAATTTAATCAGGTAAAGTAGCAATCAAATAGCAGCATTATTCGTACCAAAAGGGCTGCAATTATTCGAGTGGCGTGGGTGTGGGGGTATGGGTAGGGTGACTTACTCTGCGGAAAGCCAATTGTGACCCACACCCCCCACAACTCGATTTTCTTTCGAGTAATTTGTATTTGTTCGATTCTTGAAAGTCAAATCATTCACTTGTCTAAGATTACATTGATATGATCTGATCCCGTGGGCACATGTAGGTCTTCTCTTTAGGGAACCAAGTGCACGATGGCCTAGAAATCCTAGATATGGATCGTGGTGGGTTTAGGTTTTTGGGTTGGACCAAGACCAAGAATGAAGTGGGGCAGGGGTAGGATTAGGGTTAGGGTTAGGTTCGAGTGTTTCATTTGTGTAGGTCTCTCCACAATCTTCTTATTTTACTAGTGGGTGGACTAGTTGGAATCTCTGCAATCAACCTTTGTTTAGTTGGATTCCATCTTTTTGTCAAAGAATCTAAGGCCCTCGAGGGGGAGGGGGGCCCCTCTTCCCAACCCCTTTCTCTCCTTTTGTCTTGCTTTTTTTTATGGCTCCTCTTTGGAGTCTTATGGATAAAGTCCACCATTGCCATTGGATTTTGTCAGATGTGGATCCATCTCAGGGGTTGGGATTTGACATATAATGGGTGTGTGTAAAGTGGACAATCCACTACAACCAACCCAAAGTATTATGTGAGATGACTCACCAGGTAAATGACACCGACCTCACTGTAGGCCCTTTTGTCTCATTATGCATTTCATGTCTCAATAGATGAGAATAATTATGTCATTCCTAATAAGATTTCCATGCATTAAATTATCGAAGATGACATGAGATCCCTCCCATCTTTCCTCTCTCGTGATGGTTTACTGTTTGCAGGTGGTTTTTCTTTGGTTAGCCCTTAGTTTACATCGAGGTGGATGTGTATGCCTAGTGGTTTTTATTTGGACAACCTTTTGTTTAGATCGAGGTGTGTGAATGTGTTTTTTTAGGTTCGATGTTTGTGTTTAGGTAAGGTATTTTTAACCTCTCTTCTAAGTTTCTTGATTCTTTGGTTTTGTTTTTTTAGGTTTTTCGATCATATCAATCTTGGTATGTTTGCTTGGTTTTGTCCACTTTGATATGTTTTCGAGATTTCAAATATCTTTATATTTATTGTGGGTGCACTCAAGGTTTGATAAGGTTAAAGATGATCTTTCCTATTCTCGAGTTATCTTGATTAGGTATAGTAGGTATAGATTAATCTTGGTATGCATACTTGATTTGGTCCATTTTAATTGGTTAGAGATATTTTTTTGAGATTTCAAATATTTCTATATTCATTGTGGGTGTACTCAAGGTTTGATAAGATTAAAGATGATCTCTCTCTCTCTCTCTCTCTCTCTCTCTCTCTCTCTCTCTCTCGGATCAGTCTCTTCCTCTTGATACATTGGTTTTCTTAGATCTAGGGTTTGGCCCCAAGGTTTCTTTGAATTCTCTTCAATCGCTTTTAAAGGAGCACTACCAATGGGCCAATATCAAGGCAGGCAAGTACTTCACATACCAAAGCACACAAGTTTTATCTACCATTGTTTAGTAATACCTATTTGTATTACTTTGATAGATCCACAATAGAGCTTGTTTTATTGTATATAGTTCTCATTACTTTGGAGATGTTTTTTAAGGTACTTTGCAAAAAAGACCTTGGGGATTTGGAGTGTAGTGAGAGGCTCAACTCTTTCTAGATCTTCAATAGTTGGTGTATTCTCTTCCTTTGCCTAGGTAGCTTTCTTCCATCCCTCCTTTCTTTCAGTTGGTATTTCATTTTTTTTTGTTTCTTTCGTAGTTAGATTTCCATTTTGGCATTTGTTTTCTAGCGATCAAACACCCTTGAGAGCTAAGTGAAGTTACAAGTACCCATAAAAGTAACCAATCCTAGGGAAACATTAAACAAGATCTAATAAGTATCTTAGTGGCTTATCGTCTTCTCTCACTATTCCCCCTTCTGGTTTGTGATTTCATTCAAGAACGTGGTAGTGATTCCACTCTCTTCCTACTCTCTTGTGGTGGTGGTTCGACCAATTTTGTAGTATTGTGATGCTTCCCTCTAACTATTGTGTTATATCTAGCTTTTGAAATGTTGATTTAGGAGTCATAGGTGGAATTTTCCATCATTGGAGTTCCCCTCTTGCTCTGAAAAGATGGGAGCCTTTGGCACATGCATCCTTCAAATGACTTATCACTTAATAGACGCAACACAAAAACATTGTATTCTCGTAATTGAGTTGCTTAATCCAATGGAAGTCATTGCACTATTGTACGGTTTTTTCCAAAGGACCCTTTTTTCAATCTAACTCAACACAAAGGCAAGCATAATTGACAATACTTTTTTTTGGCTCGATCAATATTATATTTAAAAATGTCCACAAAAGCAAACTCAATTTTCCCAAGCACATGTGGAGTCCACAAATAAAGGGGTAGATTTGATAGATGCACCCACACAAGGGTGGTATTAATAGTCAGGGTTGTTGGATTAGATTATGGGAACCTAGGTGTGATGAAAATACCCACTTTTCCCATAAGACATGCCCCCTCCTGTAAGCCCATATTACAGGTAGCAAGTCCATGAAAATTCCTAATGAAAAAAAACTTTAAAATATTAAAAAAACAAAAAGCTTAAAAGGTATGGATCATGTGGTCATAAGCGAGTCATGAAGAACTACAATGGATCTGTAGATGAGACCATGGGTTTTGTGATGATTAATGCATTCAACAACCCTCAACATCAATAATTTTAACACTCCATTAACATGTTAATCTTCCATGGATGTAGCCAAAGGAGAGGAGGAATTCTATTTCTAAGGATGTGTCTCTTCTCAACATATTTCCACACAAGCACTACAATGACTACATAGTGCAATACTCATTGATGTCATATTCTCTTATCAAGAAACATGCATCTAGTTGCTTGCCAACAAATAGATGTTGTTGATGGACATGAATCCCCTCCTTAACCTAGGTTTGAGGTTGTGAATTGGTAATAGTCTAAAGTAGTCATGAGCAAAGTGGCAATTCTTTGAGTTGGTGATTTTACAAAGATAAAAAGGGATGTGGCTAGGCAAAACTCAAGTTTTGGACATTATTGATCAAATAAACATATGCACATTTTCACCTTTGTAAGGCCCAACCTCACCCTCACCGCTACCTCCACAAGGGTAGAAGTGGGGGTTGAAGATATACATGCCATAAGGATGGGGGTGAAGGTATGCATTTAATGAAGGATGGGGTAAGGGGTGAAGATATGTATTTCTTACTTCTGTTAGTTACAATGATTATTTCAATATAATTTTCTAAGTTTGTACATGGAGAGGAAAGACAATGTTAATGTCACCTAAGTATAGACAGAGATAACATTATGGGTTGAGAGATCATTGCACATATCAACACCACAAATCAATGATAAGTAAACTCTGCAAGATTTAGAGTTGTAAGTAGTAGCAGGAGCATTATCATGTGATTGCATGGACCTTCCAATTATACATCACTTTGTATTATGTAAACTTAAATTATAAAATGTCACAATTTTATAGGTGCAATTGAGAAACCCTATTAGTGTTAGGGTGTCACATTTGTGCCTAGTAAAATTGTAATCATGAATAGGAAAAAAAAAATCCCTCCTCCAAAATAAATGTTACATTAATAAACAAACTCCCAATAATGTTACATTAATAAACAAACTCCTAATAAGTCGAGGATAACCATTTTTGGTAAATGAAGAAGTTTAGCCAAGGCCAAGGTGGGATATACCCCCTAGCCTACGAAAAGGGTAAATAAACTCATTTTTTTGGGAAAATGAAAAAATTTGGGACCAAGGTGGGATATACCCCTAGCCTACGAAAAGGGTAAATAAACTCTTTTTTTTTGGGGGATGAAAAAATTGGGATATATCCGAAGAGTAAAATATTGATCCAAACGAAACATAATGTATATTGTTGTCACTCTTGAGTTGACGGTTGTGTGCCGCCTTATGTTAATGACTTGGTCAACAACCCCTCCTACTTAGCTTTATGCACTTGATTGGGACACCTTTAGACTAAGATTATAAAGTCCTATGTTAAATTGATATATAAATTATAAATAAATTGAAATATAAGTTATAAATAAAAAATAAAAAATAATTTAAGAATTTTATATAAAGATGAGTATGAGTAAATGGTAAAAGAAAAGGACATAAATTATAAAAATAAGTATGAACAATAGATATTTTTTTTTAATATAAGGAAATTAAGTAATGATTCATAAATAAAAGATATTTGGTATTAACGAAAGTATGTTTTTTTTATGAGTTATTATAGATGGTGAGGTTTTATTTTTATACGTTAATGGAGTTGTATGTCGGAGTCTTGAGATGTGATCAATACAGGGTAGGCTAGGTTAGCAAGTTGTATGTTGAAGTCTTGAGATGTGATTAATACAGGGTAGGCTAAGTTAGCAATCTTGAGTATTGGAGTATATTTTCTTTTTTGAAAAAAGGGGAATGATAAGAAATTTCCTACAAGTACATTTGGAGAGTTATGGTTTGAAAAATAATAAATAAGAATAAGGTTATCAATGAACTGTGGTCATTTTAACTCATGGGGTTTCGGGGGGCTTGAGAAAGGAGGGAGAAGGGTTCGGTGCATCGTTGTGTTCAGAATTGTTTGAGTGAGGATGTGTAGGCATGCTTTGGCTATTGTTGTCTTCTGCCCTTTCTTACTAGTGCCACATGTAGCTTGGTTGAGATTGTAGAGAATGAGATTACCTTTAGAGAGGTTTGGAGATTTTTAAGTTTTGAAATTTTGGATTAGGTCCAATAACAATGGTGCACTTGGAATTTTTGGCTTGAAAAAACTTACAAATTTAAATAATTTTTTTATTAATTAAAAACAACAATTTAAAATAGAAAATGTGGATTATTTTTAGAAAACCAAAAAACAACTTTTAACAATACCTTTTTATTATTATCTTTAAACAACCATCTAGTTTCATAATATTATAAGTCACATGGTATACATAACTCTTCATACCTACATTAATGGTATAAGGTAATTCTTCATACCTGCATTATTTTTTCACTAATGGCATAAGGTAATTCTTCATACCTGCACTATTTTTTCATAGGGATAATAGTAGAGTCTTACAAATTGTTTACACAATAAACTGTTAGAAGTTATGTTTCAGGGTTTTCAATTGAACACAAATGTAGTCAAAATGGTTTGAAATTCTAAAGTATTATTACTTTTTGCTTCTTTCTTTGTGAGATCATTTTTAAGTTTCCTTCTTCTTATTAAAGACATTGAGACCAAAGGATACGTCTTTTTTTTCTTGATTGCCTTTCTTGTGAGAGTGGTTGATGCCACAAAATCTATGAACATCGAAATGCAACTACTATTCTCTTTCTTAACTTCCCTTCTCCATATAAACCTTGTTCATGGGATGGTTTTTATTGTTATCTTCCAACTACTCATGCTCGCTAGGAAATTCGACTTGCATCTATGGTGGAGTTTAGGATACCTTATTGATATGGAGTGACATACACCAAAACAAATGGATTTGAAGAAGGAATAGGTGTGTTTGTTGGTTTACTAGTGACAAATGGATTCTTGCATGAGTGTTTTGGTTTTTAAATTTTTTTCATATGAAATCTTAGAAGTGCTCCTCTTCTTTACTTTCTTGTACTTTTATGGGTGTGGATCTCTCAAAAAATTTCAATGTTGCCATTAGAGAAGAAATGGTAGTTGATTGCTTTTGTAGTTGGTTGAGGTTATTTTGAATAGAGTTCATTTTGTTTTGTCCTTATTGTTGAAATATCATACAATTTATAATCTACATTGTTATTGTGCCTAAATGTGTTTTCTATAATAACTAAAATAATTTTATATCAACTTTATTTAGATAGAGAGAGATATCGAATTGACAAAGTGACATTTAAAAAATAATAATAATAACTAAAAATATATTTCATTATGGGCCATAAATAAAATATCTATATATTCCTTTTTTTAACATGGAGTTGACAAGTGGTATTTAAAAAAATTATATCAAAAAAATATTTCAATATCCACCATAAATAAAATACTTCAATGTTCATCTTATGTAAAATAATTTTATATCAATTTTATATAGAGAGATATCGTTGACATTTTAAAATAATATTTCAATATGGGCCATAAATAACATGTTTCAATGTCCTAATTAAATAAAATATTTCAATATCAACTTATGAGACCAAGTGTGAGACTCCCTTGTTTGTGGGGGTCTTCTTGTGTAGAAAGTCATTTTCTACAACAAAGTATGAGGGAGATGTGTATTTCTTTTCATGTTAAACACGGAGTTGATCGTGCTATTTTTAAAAAAATATTTCAATGTGGACCATAAATACAATATTTCAACGTCCAACTTTATTTAGAGAGATATCTAGTTGAAGGTGATATTTTAAAAAAAATATTACAATATGGACCATAAATAAAATATTTTAATTTAAATAACTTGTGTCCAAAACCATTTTCTGAGATCCAATATGAGAGATATGTAATGATGGTATACCTAACCTTACCTTTTACCTTTTAGTACTCTTCATTTATGTAATTATTAGTGAATTAACTATCCTCAATATCTAGATTGTTAAAGGACCTCATCTTTAAGGTGGCTGAAAGCTAATGTTCTTCATTAATAAAATAACTATATTGAGATTTTTCCATATATTTTCATCATTCTATATCAACCAATTATAATTTGAATGGTTAAGATGAATGTTTGTTATCTTTCCCACCAAAATTCAATTCCCATAAATAAATGAGATGTCGTACTCATAATGAATATATTGTTATAATGACTTGAAGCCTTGTTTTACTATATATATTCAAAAAGTTTTCTTTAATTCAATTGAATATCAAAAAACTGTTTTAAAAATTTTTTTACAAGTCATATCAGGCATCCAAGCTCATGGATTTATTGAGAGGAGTGCTTGTTTTTCTTATAACTCTTTTGTTGACACCTCTTGGCATGATTACGAGCTAATGTGAATCGATCTACTGGTCGTTCTCGATCTGAATCCATGGGTTCTTGTTCTGTTCCAATGCGTTGAGTCTCTAGCACATTTCTGTGCGCTCTTGGTGGCAATTTCTTGCGCTCTTGGTGGCAATTTCTTTTTGTATCCACTCGCCCCAGCACAATGAGGCAACAACGGATCAGCTCTACCACGATAATTGTGAGACGGATTTTTGCATGTCAACGTCAAATCTATTCATGCAGGTTACCCACACCTGTGCATTTCTGAAACAATGATATGTTTGTAAGCATTCCTGAGGTGCAACATTTCAATGGATCTCCTTTTCTGCTTGAAAATCTCATCCTCTTCAAGAACATGGGCCCTCCTCAACAAAGCATGGATCTACTGTTATTGTTGCCATCCCACAGGTTACTTTTTCACTGTTTCTTGTCGTAAATAGGAGTCCTGTGGCTCACTGTGGCTCTTCTTGCTGCTACAGCAGGTCTGAAGACTGTGGCATGCTTCTGTAGTTCATAGTCTGGTTCAGCGATCCTTCAATCTCATTCAATTCGAGGTGATGTGGCCGGGAAGAAGGTGTTAACCTTCATGAACAAAAAATGTTTATGTAGCTGATCTCGTGTGAAAAGAAAGCTCTGGTTATGTTCATAAGTATCATATCTCAAATGGGTTTCTTACATATTTTCATTCTATTCCCCACATATCATGGCATGGTATGGAAGGTGAAAGAAGACGTCCACTTAACTTGCAGGGTATTGGAGCCAAACATTATGTTATTCTCCTTTGGATTCTGCACCTTGTATTTATTCCATACCATGTGATCAATTTTTTACTATAATGGGAAGATTTATCATAACTAAGTTGTTAATCAGCAGTTGGGATAGAGTTGTTATCCACTAATATATGTTGGCTCATCATCATTATTCAAGGAAAACCACCTCACTTTTGATAACTCACTGGTTGTCCATAAAGAGGTAAACTTTCACTTCTACTAGTGGTTAACTAGTTTTGCTGGCTCATGACCATTATTCAAGGAAAACCACCTCACTTTTGATAACTCACTGGTTGTCCATAAAGAGGTAAACATTCACTTCTACCAGTAGTTAATCAGTTTTGCTAACTCATCACCATTAATCAAGAAAAACCAAATCACTTTTAATAACCTACTGATTGTCCATAAACTTTCACTTCTACTAATAATTAACCAACTTCCTTACGTCTTCACTCTTAGCTAAACAAAAACAATTTTAAATCCTATTCCAAAACCAATATACCATGTAATCATGTCAATTTTTTTTTTAATGAAAAATATATTTATTATTTTTGAGATCATTTAAAGTAACAAGTTCTCATAGCGGTGAGAATTACATCAAATGCATTCAACTCATGTATTTTTATTATAGAAAAAAAAACATTTATTAAAAGGTGTAGATGAAGCAATGTCTATTTTACCAGTTTTTTCTTAAGTAATGTTTCATGATTGTGTCAAGTCATGTATGCAATATTCAAATGTTGTTTGTTGAAGTCCTAAAGGAAAAAGCCAAACTCCACTTGGCATGGATGAACTCAAGTCTGATTATAGGCATATAGATACAATGAAGGATTTCTCTACATAAATTGTTGTATGTGACTTTGAATGGATCAAAGTATTCTAGAAGAACTGGGAAACATATGTTAGACTATTTCAAGCCAATTATATTTCCAATTGTTATAGATGTATGTTATTTTGAAAGAGTTTAACAATAATGTTTAGATTGTTAAATCTAAATTGGATGAAAAATAGTATTAATTTGATTTAGTTAAGAGAATTATTAAACATTGCAATAGAAAATTGTTTGAAACAATACTCAAAGTGTTTTGTGAAGATGGAGATCTTTGTAATTCACGAACTATCCATGTTGTAAATAGTGACTATTTTGAACATGAAACACTTAATATTTTAATTAATCAGTTTTTGAAGGTCATGGAAGATGGGGATATAATTTCTTCAACTTCATTATGAATCTATTTTCTTACTAATTAAGTTGGTACTATATTGTCCACCTCATGAGCATTGTTCATTTCATATGACGTTGAGAAATTCACAGAGCATTGGAGAAACGTGCACAAGTAAAGCATTTAATTGGTTGGCTAATAAACTATATAATGTTATCATCTTAAACAAGATTATTTTATATAACTGAAAATATTCACTTAATATAATTAAGATAGGTAATCATTAAGAGGGTTGAAATGTTAAACTATATGTAATCATTAAGAGGGTTGAAATGTTAAACTATATATATCATTTTGATATTTAGAAATCAATATATATTTGAGAAACTAAATTAGTTTAAGTAGTCATTAATAATAATAAAATCTATTTAATTTTTTATTTTTTTTAATTGTATGTTTTCTACATTTATATTCGTCTTTCAATTTATTTCTTTTTGGTGGGATTGATGATACCTTCATATACTCAAATAAAAACTTTTTAGTTTACCCACGGTTTATGCATATCAAGAACACATATTTGCTAATAGTACTCTAAGAGAGTTACATTATAGAGTAGGCATTTGTGTTTTCATCACTTAAGAGCCGATGAGGTTGAATGTCATACTCAATAACATATCTAAGAATAGGAATTTATTTTTGTTTCCTTCACCCTTCTTCATTTCCTTCACCCTTCTTCTCTTCACCATCACGTTTGGATTCATCACCACCCGTCTTATCATCAACCCCTTCTACCTTTTTTTTCTTCACTATTCTTCTTCTTCCCACCACCACACCACGTTTCTTCTTCTTGGCTCCCTTTCTTTCTCCCACCCCATCCTTTTTATCCCCTTCCTAATGGTTTCCATCCTCCCTAAATTTCATATCTTCTCTTCAAAGTTCAGGCTAATACACTACATTAAATTGTTCAAGGCATATGTTTCAAGAATGAGTCAAATTTCATGGACAACATTGGGCTATCAACTAAAAATGTATTTCAATGCAACAAGATCACATATTTTGATAAAATTCCAAAATTGACATATCTTTATTAAACCCATAAAACCCCATAGCTCAAATAAATATGAAATAAACAAAATCAAAGGCCCATAAATCCAACATATGATCCCATTAATATATTAAAATATTGAAATAAATACCCACAAATATGGGTCGAGAAAAAATATATTAAACTTGCTTTAAATCTAAAGATTTATATCATTAAAAGTCTATGACATAGCTTATTTCACTGCCCATCCATAAATGCACATGTACAATAATTTGTATAACAAGACCGAGGCCTCACATATAAACTAAATTATAATACTTCCAACAAGCCCTCATTTGACCAATTATGAGTTTCTATGGCTAATCTACAAAGGCCACAAGTTGAATGTCTCCTAAGGGCCAAATTCCATACTTGTGATTTTATTGATTATATTATGTTATAAATCAAATCCAAAGAGAAAATATGAATTTTTTTATAATGTAAGGCTATTTAGGACATTTCCAATGGTGTATCATATGCCTAACATTGAGCCTGGGTTGTTGAGAATGAACTTTCACAAGATCAACCCTAGTTTCAAGGAAATAGTTTGGTGGTAGAGGTTCATGGTTTAAAAAATGTTTTTGATAGGCACCATAATATACAATTAGAATTTATAGGATATATCTTACCTCATGACCTTTCTAATGACATATCATTTTTCTAATTTTGATATCAGATGACTCACTTAGAGTTGTCACTAGTCTCCAAACTAGTTTCAAGTGTGTGGTTTGGGCATTTTTCCTAATAGATTTTTTGGGTAGTTGAATTAGTAGTTTGCAACCTCAAATCATATTTCCAATTGGACATCATTGAAGTACTCATTGATACCTTTTTGAAAACACATTTTTTTTCTTCATTTTGATATTGTATGTCTGAATGGAAACCTTTGCAAAATCAAGTCATTTGTGGTCCCTAATAGTGAACCAATGTTTCAAGGCTTGGTGTCCATAACCCATGACAACCATGCACAAAGTCCACATTTACATCCATATACTATATCCACGTCCTCGCTCTTCCACACACCCTCTATCCTTTGCTTATATTTCCATGTGTAAGTATGTCAATGCCCACTCTAATCCCTATTGACCTACCATCATAGACCAGAACCTCCATTGCTTGTGTGTGCACTTTATCACCGGGTTACATAATGCTACGATGAAACTATGGCACTATGATGGTGTTGGATTCCATATTGATATTGACTAAATCGATTCTAGAATTTTATTATCATTGGAGACAATGGCACTTATGCGACATAGGATCAACATGAATATGACACACACTCCACACTTGCATCATGATAGTTCCCTATTTGTGCATTTTTAATATAAAGTGAAAAAATATCCCCCCTCCATTTCATTTTTACATGAGGGTTTGGGGTAGAACTTCTTGGATATGAAAGGGACTTGTGGGGTCACTCAACAAGAGTTCTCTAAGGATATTTGTAGGGCATCATCATATCAAAGGTAGGAATTTCTCATTTTAACCATGTGGCCCCCATTTTTTTTAATTGTAGATATAAAACAAAATAGGATTTGGGTTTGGAGATGTGAGATGGGATTTGGGTTTTGAATGGAATATGGACTTTAGGTTCTGGAGATGGGATTTACAGAAAAAAAAATGGTTTAGGGTCCTCCCTTCCTCTTCCTCTCTTCCTCTCGCTCATTTTCTCTTTCTACCCCTCATTATCCGTGTATCCTTTGTCCCCCTCCTCTACTTCTTCTCCCTCCTCCCATGTTGGCCCTCGATGAAGTTTTGGAGAACCTTGGTCATGTTTGACCATTTTTGGGACTTCGACAGGCTGGTCGAAGACGGAGTGTCAGGCAAAGCGAAGATCATGGGATATCAACCCCTTTTTAGGGCATTTTTGGGTTTAGGGTTTATGTAATGGGTATGGGATGTCGACCCATGGGTTTACCCATGTTTAGGCCCATTTTGTAATGTATAAATAGACAGCTAGGCGATGTAAGTAGAGAGACCTAGTAGAATCGGCTTAGTGCAGAGCTAGAGGCTTTGTGCATACTATGTGTCAATACTTGCAGAGCTAAGTGCAAGTGATTGTAAGGAGCTTGTGTGCAGACTGTGTAAGAAGGATTTGTGCTGTGACCTAACTCGGGGAAGGAGGATTTGGCAAGGTGCGTGCAGATCTCCTGTCCTATGCGGAGTGGGGTTTTTGGGCTCTGTGCATGTAAGAAGATTGACATAAGATAATAAAGAAGAGAAGAGTTGGTGGACGTAGCCCCATGCTGGGGTGAACCATGTATATCCCATGTCATGGTTTCTTTGTGCATTATGGTTGTTATATTGTTCATATGATTTAAGCTTAGTGTAGTAATGAATGCTTAGATGAACCTGATATGATAGATTAAGTGCTTAGTGATGTGAATGAATGCTAGATCTGATCCCTTTCCATATGCTAAGTTCTTAGATGTGTTAGATCTGGTTGAATACTGCATTTTTCTATAATTAGGATTTGGATTTGCGATGTGAATAAGGGTTAAATATTGATGAATGCTAACTGCTAAGTGCTTTGTTAGAGTGGTGTAATCACAGATCTGTGTCCCATATAGGTTGCAGACATTTGAGTCCTGTAACCATTCCTGCCTCTACCTCGAGTGAGACTTCATCTAATTTGCAGGTGTTGTCGAAAGGCCCAGTAGTTAGGGTTTTGTTGGTGCGTTGAACCCTGGATTTTCCCCTGTGCCAACAAAATGGTTCTATTGTCGAGACTTGAAACTGTGATTGTTGGGAACTGAAGAAAAGAAAAATCTTTGTGCGTAGATCTGTTGCCATAGTGCATAGTGTTATACTTGACTTACGAAGCTCTATGCTAAGAAGAGAAGTCTGATCTGAAGAAAAGAGGTAAGATCTTGAAGCTTTGTGCTCCGAGAAAGGTAAGATAAGTGAAAATTTTTATTTCGAAAGAATAGATCTAGGTATGTTTAATAGATTTGGTCCTAATATGAAAACTAGGGTACAACTAGAAGAAAAAAGATTTGATATGAATAGATCTGATAGAAATAATGAAAGCTATGTTATTCCTATGCATAGAAAGAATGTTTGGACTAACAAATGGATGCAGGATCCTAGAAAGATTTTTTTTGCAGGTTAGTTACTATGATCCTAGTGCACGGTACAGGAAAGGTTGGGGATCATTCAAGAGAAAGAGAGGAATAACTATTTGCTATAGTTGCAGAAGACTGAGACATCTTGCTAAGGAATGCCCTATTAGAGGTCCTATTTGCCTTTGTTGTAAGGCTACTGGACATGAAGTTTTGGATTTTCCTAGAATGATTGAAAAAGTTGAAAAGATGAATATGAGATAAGAAAACTATGAGACAAGCCAAGAAACTAAGGATATGATAGAACCCTAGAAAGGATAAGATATTGTATTATTACAGATACGAGAAACCCTAAACAATCATAAAGATATCAACTTATCAGAGATCTTAAAAGAGAAGGAGCGCATAGAAACACGAATAGGAGACTTCGACATAGACTATGTTCTGGATGAGGAAACACAGGTGAACATCATGACAGAAAGAACTTGGGAAATTTTGGGAAATCCTGCTATGGTTCCTTCATTAGGAGGAATAGGATTATTTACAGGAAAGATGATAATCCTATTGGTCCAAACGAAACATAATGTATATTGTTGTCACTCTTGAGTTGACAGTTGTGTGCCACCTTATGTTAATGACTTGGTCAACAACCCCTCCTACTTAGCTTTATGCACTTGATTGGGACACCTTTAGACTAAGATTATAAAGTCCTGTGTTAAATTGATATATAAATTATAAATAAATTGAAATATAAGTTATAAATAAAAAATAAAAAAGAATTTAAGAATTTTATGTAAAGATGAGTATGAGTAAATGGTAAAAGAAAAGGACATAAATTATAAAAATAAGAAATAAGTATGAACAAGAGAATTTTTTTTTTTTAATATAAGGAAATAAAGTAATGACTCATAAATAAAAGATATTTGGTATTAATGAAAATATGTTCCTTTATGAGTTATTATAGATGGCGATGTTTTATTTCTATATGATGATGGAGTTGTATGTCGGAATTTTGAGATGTGATCAATATAGGGTAGGCTAGGTTAGCAATCTTGAGTACTGGAGTATATTTTCTTTTTCGAAAAAAGGGGAATAATAAGAAATTTCCTACAAGTACATTTAGAGAGTTATGGTTTGAAAAATAATAAATAAGAATAAGGTTTTCAATGAACTGTGGTCATTTTGGCTCGTGGGGTTTTGAGGGGCTTGAGAAAGGAGAAAGAAGGGTTGTGAGCACTGTTGTGTTCAGAATTGTTTGGGTGAGGATGTGTAGGCATGCTTTGGATATTGTTGTCTTCTTCCCTTTCTTACTAGTGCCGCATGTAGCTTGGTTGAGATTGTAGAGAATGAGATTGCCTTTAGAGAGGTTTGACGGTTTTTAAGTTTTGAAATTTTGGGTTAGGTCCAATGACAATGGTGCACTTGGAACTTTTGGCTTGGAGAAACTTACAAATTTAAATAATTTTTGTATTAATCAAAAACAACAATTTGAAATAGAAAATGTGTGGATTATTTTTAGA
This sequence comes from Picea glauca, assembly GCA_000966675.3. Classification (NCBI taxonomy): domain Eukaryota; kingdom Viridiplantae; phylum Streptophyta; class Pinopsida; order Pinales; family Pinaceae; genus Picea; species Picea glauca. The sequence goes on along the minus strand of JZKD02S1845948.1, from coordinate 152,985 downwards.
AAACCAAAGAACAACTTTTAACAATACGTTTTTATTATTATCTTTAAACAACCATCTAGTTCCATAATATTATAAGTCACATGGCATACATAACTCTTCATACCTACACTAATGGCATAGATAATTCTTCATACTTGCACTATTTTTTCATAGGCACAATAATAGAGTCTTACATATTGTTTACACTATAAACTGTTAGAAGTTATGTTTCAGGGTTTTTAATTGAACAAAGATGTAGTCAAAATGGTTTGAAATCCTAAAGTATTATTTCTTTTTGCTTCTTTCTTTGTGAGATCATTTTAAAGTTTCCTTCCTCTTATTAAAGGCATTGAGACCAAAGGAGAAGCCTTTTTTTTCTTGATTGCCTTTCTTGTGAGAGTGGTCCTGGAGAATCTACACCTGGTGGTTATGTATCTTTATCTGGCACGGAATAAAGATTAACTACTTATTAGGGTTATGAATCAACCTAGGCTATTAGCTCTCGAACAACTACCTTTGCATCTGGATATCGATCCTAAAAATCACATGTTATAACTACGCTTCTAGGAACATATGCAGATGTTGGTCCATTACTTTTAGTAACACCCGCTAATACCGAAACACCACTAATAGGAATAGTAGGGAAGGAGAGAACATCACTTCTTGATGCCACAAAATCTATGAACATCAAAATGCAACTACTTACTATTCTCTTTCTTAACTTCCCTTCTCCATATAAACCTTGTTCATGGGATGAATTTTATTGTTATCTTCCAACTACTCAT
>JZKD02S1845948.1:68807-92348 GCA_000966675.3 Picea glauca | reverse complement strand
TACTCTACAGTTATTGGATGATAATGCTTCATTGATATAACACTTGGATTATATGGTTAAAAGGGATTAAATTGCTCTATTACTGATTCACCCCCCCTCTCAGTAATCCAACATGGTGTATTCAGGGACTATCTAGACAAGTTTGCCATAGTCTTCCTGGATGACATTTTGGTGTATTCCAAGTCAGGGGAAGAGCATGAACAACACCTGAGGATGGTGTTGCAAGTGTTGAGAGAATACCAGCTATATGCCAAGTTGAGAAAATGCTCATTTTATCAAAGGCAGATCCATTACTTGGGGAACATTATTTTAGAAGAAGGGATCGTCGTGGATCCTGAGAAGGTTGAGGCCATTAGAGAATGGTTAGTGCCAAGGAATGTGGCAGAAGTTAGATCCTTTATGGGTCTAGTGGGCTATTACAGAAGGTTTATCACAGGGTTCTCAAAGATAGCTCACCCTATCACTTCCTTGCAAAGGAAGGAGGAAAAGTTTCAGTGGACTAAAGAGTGCGAGAAAAGTTTCCAGCGATTGAAGTAGTTGTTAACCAACGCTCCAATCTTGAGGATTGTAGATCCAAATGTGGATTTCGTAGTGTGCACAGATGCGTGTAAAGAAGGGTTGGGAGGTGTTCTCAGTCATAATGGATTTGTAATCTGTTATGAGTCCAGGAAGCTGAAAGAGCATGAAAAGAATTATGCCATTCACAATTTGGAGTTGGCAGCAATCGTTCACACTCTGAGGAAATGAAGGCACTACCTCATGGGAAGGAGGTTTGAACTCAGAACATACCATAACAGTTTGAAATATTTGTTTGATCAGCCAACCTTAAACTCTAGACAAAGTAGGTGGCTATAATTTCCGTGTGAGTACGACTTTGAGATCAAGCATATCAAAGGAAAGGAGAATAAAGTGGCTGATGCACTCAGTAGGAGGATGCGTGAATTACATGCTACAACCATTAGCATGTATCAGACTGATATTAAAAGAAGAATTCTGGAGGCTGCAAATGTAGATCTACAGTACAAAGAATTGGTAGCCAAGCTATAGCAGGGTAAGATGCCATAGAGATGGAAATTTATAAATTGGAAACCGATGGAATACAGTTGTACAAGAACATAATTTTTGTACCCAATGTACAATGCTTGAAACAGATGATTTTGTAGGAGATGCATAATGTGCCTTATGCAGGGCACCCTGGATATCATAAAATAGTAGCAACGGTCAAGATCCATTACTTTTGGCCAGGTATGAAGAGAGAGATCGTTTAATACATCGCCAGATGTATGGAGTGCTAGAAAGTTAAAGCTGAGCATAGGCACCCAGCAGGGTTGCTGCAACCTTTACCCATTCTTGAGTGGAAGTGGGAAGTGGTGACAATGGATTTTATTATAGGAATGCCCAGAACAAACAAGATGCATGATTCAATCATGGTGGTGGTGGACAAGCTTACACAAGCTGCCCATACTGAAAACTACTCACAAGGCAGCAAATGTTGTTGATATTTTCATAAAGGAAGTGGTACGATTGCACGAAATTCCTAAAACGATTGTGTCTGACAGAGACCCAAAATTCACCTCGAATTTCTGGAAAGGATTGTTCAAAGGATTCAAAATGAATCTGAACTTTAGTACAGCTTATCATCCTGAGTCTGATGGATAGACAGAGAGGGTGAACAGAGTAATAGAAGACATACTAAGAATGTATGTGATGGACAAACCATCAAGATGGGAAGACTACATGCACTTGGTAGAATTCACCTACAACAATGGGTATCATGCATCATTGAAGATGAACCCATTTGAAGCACTTTATGGAAGAAAGTGCAATACTCCAGTGAGCTGGGATAATCCAACTGATAGAGCAGTAGTTGGGCTAGAGTTGCCCAAGGAGATGGAGGACCAAATGATAAAAATTAAGCAGAATTTGAAAGATGCCTAGGACATGCATAAAATTTATGCTGATAAGAATAGAACCCATAGAGAGTTCAAAGTGGGTGATCATGTTTTCCTGAAAGTGAAAGCTAACAAGAGTTCCATGAAGCTGGGAAGTTACGCCAAGTTGGCAGCCAGATTTTGTGGGCCATTTGAAATCCTGGAAAGGATTGGGCCAGTTGCATATATGCTTGCATTACCTGCATCTATGACTGTAAATAATGTGTTTCATGTTTCATTGCTTAAGAAATATATACCAGATGCTAATCATGTTATCGATTGGAATGTGATTCAGGTGGAACAAGAAGGTGTCCTGCAAGTGCATCCTGTGCGCATATTGGACAGGAAAAACAAACAGCTCCGGAATTGAACTATAGGGCTTGTAAAGGTCCAGTGGACCTGGTACGGTCCCGAGGACACGACATGGGAGAATGAAGATGTTATGCGGGTAGAGTACCCACATTTTTTTGAAAAATTTGAAAATCTTGCAGATGTAGTGTAAAATTGCATCGAGGACGGTGCAAAATAAGGGGAGGGGATTGTAATGTCCCCAAGGCCGAGCCCTGTTGTAAATCATGTCTATGAAGTATAGAGCTTGCATTATGAATTGTAATTATGTTTTATAGGCTGGTGAGCCAAGTTTATATAATCTGGTGGGCTTATGTGTTATTAGGCCAGACAGCCTAAGTGTTAAGGTCGGGAGCTTTCTTTTGTATATGTAATCATGCATAACATTAATAAAAATATAAACATCGCTATGTACAGACCGACCACAATGAATGAGTGATGGGGAACTAAGCTTTCACAGATTGGGTAAGAGATTGGGGGCTGGAAGGTTGGAAAGAGAGGCTAAGTGTTGAGCCTAGGGGCTTAGGTCCTTGGGAATAATATTTTAATATTATTCCAAAAGCCATGTGAAATATATGTTGTGTCCTAAGTTCCTAGAGAGGAACACATGCTGATGGAGTGCATGCAGCTTCATGGGTGACCTGTGTCGACCCAGGCACATGCATTTAAAAAACTATAGAAGTCAGTCGTGGAGGGGGTCGTTGCTCATTCCATCATCCTTTGCGTCTGATTTCGGATACCCTCATGCAACTCTGAGAACCAGAAAACTGAGACATCTTCTTGAATACCAAAACAGCATCCATATGATTCCATTATTGGTTTGTGTCTACCCTTGACATACCTATGCACCATTGAGAGAATTGGTCAGGAGGGGAAAGTCATCTTGTGAGTTCCAAAACCCAATCTATTCGCCATTGCAGAGTTTAATCTGTACCCGATCTATCTGTAGGTTGTTGTTTCTATTTTCATGAGTGGGGTTGTGTTGTGGTTATCCTCACCATGTGGGAATTGAGTTGGAAGGGGCTGAAGAACCGGGTTTTAAGGTCCTTAGTTGAAGAGGCAGTCTATCAAGCCTGTGAGAAGCTATTTCCAGGTGAAGGAGTCTGCTGGGAAGTGGTATTCTTCCAGAGAGAGTCCAGCACCAGCTACGGAGCTCTAAGACTTCCTGATCCAGCCTGTTGTCGAGACCCAGAGAGGGAGGTGAAGCATTGATGGACTGTGCTTGTGAAGGTGTATACTCCTGGGCGGAATAGGCATGTGGGGAATGAGATTTCGTGAGTAGTGGGCGTAAGAAGGAATCCTGGGAAGAATCCTTCCAGTTATTCTGTGCAGTTTTCCCTGTAACCTCAGCCTAGACTAGGATTCCTTGCCCTGGGTGGAGCTTAGTCCCAGTTCGGGGTGACTCACTACTGAGCATGATGAGTAGCGTGGTATAAGGCTGGGAGGTTCGTGGAAGGCCTACACGTGGTTGGTGGAATTACCACGATTTCAAAGATAAGTATCAATTTATGCTTAATATTATGTTTTTCATGCCTGTGATGCTTATATGTATCATGTATTCTATTGTGCATATGAATTATTGTTAATGACAGGGATTATTTATGTTAGCAATAATCTTGTGCTTGCTCTGAGTTAAATGTGTTTAATATGAATTAAATGCATGTTATTAATTAAGTATGAGAATGATGTTGTTCCACATAGTAGCATTTGCCCGACCAGTGGGATGACGACTGGGGACATTACAACATCACACTAATATTTTCTTTCTAGATAAGCATACTCATCAAACACCATGCATTGCTTTCCAAAAGTATGCATGAAAAAGTGTTGGATTACCTAAATTGAAAACTATTTCTCTCTCCATGGAATTACTAATGACCTAATGAAACCCAGACTTGGAGCCTTATATTTGGATCTTGAACGTTGGAAATGGTGACAATGACATAAGAAATATTATGGAGGATACATAACATGGAGCCAATTTGTGAAAGAGATATTTGCATTTTGAATGAGATACTCATACTTGGGGTGACTAATAAAATTATGCCAAACAAGAACAATTGTAGAATTTATAGAAACCTTTGAGCAATTGGAAATCCACAAAGAGGGCTTATCTAATTTATGTTTTAAAGAATGTTTCATTAGTTTTATCAACAAGGAAATTAGAGCACAAGTCATGATGCAATGCCCAACTACTTAGTTGGAGGCTTGTTAGAGATAGATCATAATATCATCACTCACTTCTCGCACTCATCCTCCTTGGAAACCACCCCCAACTCCTCCACATATTACCCCTCAAGAATCCAAAAGTTGTTCCTAAAAGAGATGACAGAATGCCAACACCTCAACCATTTCTATAAATGTGATTAGTGGTGTTTCAAAGGGCACAAATGTAAATGACATAAATGATTTCAAATGGATGTATCCTCCCAGGACCACTTGAAAGACATTCCAATTGAAGACTCTCCCAAACTGGAACTTGAAGAAACCACATGTCACAGACGTAAGAGTCTTTCCCAAACTTTTTCTCTTTGTCATCTCCAATAGTGCAACACTACCTTGCCTCAACCATAGGGGCTTGGCCAACCTAGACTTCAACTAGACTATGCCTCTTCACTTAATTTTTTCCCATAACTTCACTTTAAGCTATAGTATGTTAGATATGTAACCAATTTCAACACAACCAAGTTCATTCAACAATAGGAACACATCCAATTGTGGAATTAAAATACCCCAACAATACTTTTATACATAGCCAATAATTCAACAATACGTAGCCAATACAATGCATTGAAAATATCATAAAATTCATCCAAGTAAAGAGACCACAACACACATGTATAGGTGACACCCAAGGTAGATTCCTTAACTTTATTTGTATGAAGAAAGTTATAATATACAACAAGGGAGTGTGACCAATTGCCTACAACTCTTTTGTACACTACAATTATCCAAGGCACAACTACTTATAAGACTTGCCAATGAAACTCCTAAAGAATTCATAGGCTTGCCTCTTTCACGTATTGGATCTTCCATTGTTCACTCAACCATTGTCCAATTTTACCTACCGTGTCAAAACCAAACTTAACACAAATATAGAGTTCCTTTTATACCCTTGCATGAATGACCAAACTTTTTCAATGAATTTACACATGTGAGCATCCCCTTTATATCGAGGGAGTGCCTTATCTTTCACATTCTCTAAGGTGATGTGAAAGACCCTCCGTTTCCAAAGTGGACCTTTGCAGTCTATCCACCAACAATGGAATGTTCATCCCCTTGGGTTTTTAAGTACATAACATGTGCTCAAGGTGTCCCAACTCGCATAAGGAAATTATGGACGATTCACCACTACATCCATTAAATAGGTAATCATAGTCTATCCTTGAAACATTCTATTGAAACCTTATTTTCCTACCTTAACTGATTGAGTAGGGTGACTAATACCACCCATAGGCAAAGACCTTACATCCTTCCCCACTAAACTTGTTTTCATCCCATCAACGTCCAAAAAACACGTGTTTAAGTGCCTCGATTTTTTTCTTCTCAAAATATTATACCTTATCTTCATACTACCACAACACCTCTTTCCTTTATCAACTATACTAATCTTTGGGTCCATATTTCTAGCTAACAAAGTACTCCTACCTTATATTCTTTCCAAATTGAGTGGTCTTGTGTGCTAGTATCTTGTCCACTTCCAACTTTGGTTTATTTGCAATCAATATGGAGACTTTGTATGGGATAGCTCTACTAGGATCACCTTCATCAATACTACAAGGATTCAATTTATTGATATGGAAAACCAGATGTTGATCTCTCATGTTTTATGATAGCTCCAATCTATAAGTGACATTACAAGTCTTCTCAAGTACCTTGAATGGTCCTTCAAACCACCATAGAAAAGCACTAGAAATGCCACTTGGTGGCTTGAAATTCTCTCTAACCAACCTAAGTAATACGAAGTCACCAACTTGAAACTATGCCTCCCTTCTGCGATGATTTACACAACACTTCATCCTTTCTATTTCACTTGTGAACTGAATTCAATCCATCTCCAATTTTTCCTGCCATCCCTTCATGAACCTCAAAGCTAATGGGTTTCCCTTATAGTATCCTTGCAAAATTGTGTGGGGTGCCAATGACTGTTGTCCATTTGAAAACTCAAATGAAATATGTCCCATCATGGAACTCTTCTGGATGTTGTAACTGGATTAGGTTGCATCCAACAACTCTAGCTAGTTTGATTGGTCTCCACAAAAATGTTCCTTAGGTGATCCTCCAAAACGCCATCGATACATTTTGTTTACCCATCGGTCTATGGATGATAACTTGAACTCATCAGAATCTTGGTTCCAAAAATATTGAACAAATTTTTCCAAAATGATCCAGGGGATCAAATTTTTCCAAAATGACCCAGGGGATCAAATTTTTCTCAAAAATAAAAGTGCTCAGAATTGCTTCAAAACAGACATGCATGTATGCCTTGTCCTCATGATCCAAATGCAGCTTGAATGGGTTCAAACGAACATCATATGAGCAAGATATTGTGTTCTGTTCTTTTTTCCAAACAAACAAAATTTTTTTGACTGTATAGTCTGTACAATGCTGACATGGAAACTGACCATACAGTCCATACGATCATACACTGCTGACGTGGTAGGGGACAGACCCACAAGTGGTAGATGAGTTGGCATGCTGACTAGGCAGGCTCTGTGGAAGACAAGTGGATGAATCAGGTTGTGACATGTATCATATTTGTTGGAAAGTTGTATGGTGCCATGTGGACTAGTCGTGGGCTGCCACCTGGCACCCCTCTAGTGTGTAAAATGGGTGAAGTTTACGAGGTTCAAACCCCCAACCTTCAGGTGGACATGTCAAGGCTTTGCTAGGGCCGAGATACTAGCCCGCCCGTGGGTGTTTCTTAACACTATAGTTCGTTTAAAATTATATGAATTGCAACATATGGTCGGGAGGTGGAGAAAAGGGTCAGGGCTAAGCCCCAACCCCCAATCCATAGCATAACATATGACCACTCTACAGTTCGGGGTTGCAATAATTTTCAAAATAGTTTCTTGACACCTGGCGCCTTAACCCCCGGTCCATATTGCCATTCATACGACCCGTTACCCAACCGTTTGGCATGGGGTTTCAATGATTAGCCCCGTCACATGTATTCTTACTACATGACCACAAGCCTAGCCTAGAGGATCTAGCCGACGGTGCACGCAACAGTTAGGTCGTTGGACACATGGGGCCATATGACCGAGTTCTCTGCCGAGGTTTGGGGGTCAGTACAAATGGTCCTACATTTTCTCCCTTTTTGCAGGAATCATTGCATGTGCTGGGTTTTGGCATGGAAAACACACAACGGCCGAGTTATTCAGATAGAGGGTGCAATTTGGTGAGAAGGTACAACAATCTTGAAGAGGAAAATTTCCAGGAGGTGTAACTTCTTCATTTTTTGGCCAAACCAGGTGCTGAAAAAGCCCAGCTAGGGGTTTTTGGACATTCTGGAGCCATTAGAGCCATCTATTTTGTATTCTGAGCACTGTAATAGAAATTTTTAAGCATAATGAAAATTATCCAAGAGATGTATCCCAAGAGAGGGGTGAACTCCTTTGTCATTTGCTGTGTTATGTGTTCATTTTTGATGGTTTTTATATGCCTGATATGCTTCTCATGATTAAGTAAAAACTCGTTAAAATTATGTGTTAGTAACTTGATCCAATTACCCAAACACATACCATTTTTACACTTGCAATTTAAAAGAGAAAAGTCTTCTTCATTTTCAGATTAGTTGGAAATAAACCCATTTCAATTTCAGACCAGTTGGTATCAGAGCATAGGTTTGAGGGTTTGATTGTTTGTGCAAGTGTAGTTTTCTGATGCTTACAAGGTTGAATCTCACAAGAGGAGAAGGTCAACTTGTATAGCCAAGTTCTCAACTGTCAAGAAGGAGAACTATCAAATCACATCAAGATTCAAGGAAATATTCACCAAGTATGGCTCATGAGGAGAGTTTGGAACTCTTCCTTTAGAGGAGGAAACTTTCATAAAATATTTCTATGATATGACTGAGATGGTGAAATTTTTGTTTGAAGAAAGAAATTCAAGATCGCAAGGTGAAAGCTCCAACCCTCCAAAGGGAAATGGAGACAGTGGTGAAAAAAGTCCAAAGGGAAATGGAGGGAATGGTGATTCTCCACCTCCTTCACCTCCATCTTCCACTTCTTCTACCATTTCACAACCACCTCCAAATTCTCCAAAAGAACATGGTAAAACTCCTTTACAAACTCCTTTGCTTAAGCTTGATATTAAGTTTGAATTTCCTATGTACAATGGAGATGTAAATGCTGAGAAATTGGATAACTGGATTCGTTAGATTGAAGTGTATTGTAGGATACAAAGAATCGTAGATGATGAAACTAAGATTCAAATTGATTCTTTAAGATTGGACAGTGCACCACTCATTTGGTGGGAAGCCAAAACTCAAGAGGACATGAAGAAACATGGTAAAGTTTTATCCTCTTGGAATGATTTTATTGTTGCAATTAAAAGGCAATTTATCCATTAGCATACATGCAGAAAGATATTATGGATTGGAAAAACTTTAGGCAAGCCAAAGGGAAATATGTGCAAAGATTCACTCAAGAATTTAGGAGAAGAGCTTTGGTTTTGGGTATAGATTTGTCTTCACAAGAAACTTTACTCAAATACATTGGAGGTTTGCATAGATTCTTGAGGCATACACTACTTATGTTTAACCCTTCAAATATAGATGAAGTTTGTGTACAAGAAACTCATTTAGAAGCAAGAGGAAGGAATGAACCTCAAGAGGGTAGAAATAAGTCTTTTTATAATGGATACAATGGAAAGAGGAAGTTTGAAGGAAATGGAAAGAAAAATGCTTCAGTCAAGAAAGAGAGAGAGCAACTCTCATGTAAAAATTGTTCAAAGGATGGTCATGATGAAGAACATTGTTGGAAACTTCATCGTGAAAACAGACCCAAAAATTTCAACAATAAAGAGAAACCAAACATTACTGCAACTGTACAACAAGATTTAGGATCTGATTCGGAAGATGAAACAAAAATCACAGCCATGGGTTTTCAAGGTAAGAATTCTATTGCAAGTACTATTTATTCCAATAGTAGTAGACTTAATGTAACTCAACATGAAAAAGAAAGAATAGAGATTTTTCACATAAGGGTAATTTCAAAACATACCAAAATAGATACTCTATTTGATACATGATCTCAAGCAAACCTCATTTCTGAAGACATTGTAAATAAATTTAATTTGGAAACTAATCCACATCCTAAACCTTACCCTCTAGGATGGATATGTGACAATGCCAAATTTCATGTGACAAGAAGGTGTTAAATTAGATTTTCCATCACTGAAAACTATATAGATGAGGTAGAGCTTGATGTTATTCCATTGGATATTTGTGGTATTGTGTTGGGAATCCCTATTTATATGATAGGAAAGCCATCTTTCATTGTCATGAGAACAAGTACCAATTGTCTAAAAATGGAGTTGAGTACATTGTTAGAGCACATACAAAGAAGATGAATTTGTCACTTAAAAATGCTGAACAAATGAAGAGACTAGTCAATACTAGTAAGAACCTTGTACTTTTGATGATTAAACCCAAAGAAAATGATGAAGAAGAAGTTTTCCAAGGATGTGATGCAAATTTATAATCTGATTTATATGAGGTTGTTAACAAAAATGTTGAGATGTTTTAGGAATCAAGGGGATTGCCTCCTAAAAGGGGTATCCAACATGAGATTCTATTGCAGCAAGATGGTCCTATTCCAAACATTGACATGTGCAGGATGTCAGTCATGGAGAATGTTGAAATCAGAAATCAAGCCCAAGAGTTGCTTGACAAAGGGGTCATTAAACCAAGCACATTGCCATGCAGGTCACCAATTGGTTTGGTACCAGATAAAGATGGTATATGGCGAATGTGGGTAGATTTTAGAGCCTTGAACAAGACTACAAATATGATTGTTGAAGGAGACACATGGAAGAAAGATTTGAAAGAAAAGCAAGCTCCACTGCATGCCTTGACAAGCTATGTGTTCCACTTGGTGATAAGGTATAAGAAAGACATTTATGATAAAGTTGTTGATATGCTTACTAGGCCTATTGTTAGTGCTTCATTATTTTTTAAGCATAATCTTATGATGCATGAGAGATATTTGGAAAAGTGTGCTTTAGATGCTGATTTCAAAAATGTTTATGAAACTTTGTGTCGTACTAACCAAGTTGAGGAATTGGATTCCTATGTGCATGGTAAACTTTTGTATCTTGGCAAGTTATGTTTTTCACAGGGTGAAAGAGTCAACATAATAAGGGAAGCACATTATTCTCTTGTTGCTGGCCATTTTACTGTGGGCAAGATGGTGGCTAGTTTGCGAAGAAAGCATCCTAAGTTTTGGGATAAGCATCTACACCACTTTCAACATGCTTATAACTAGGCTAAACGTTCATTGACTTAGACACTTCCATTTGAATCATGTTTTGGATATTTGCCAAAATCTCCTTTAGATTTTATCTTTGGGAAAGATGTGGCTATTGATGGTCATAATGATGCTGACAAGGCCAAGAAGTTCATGGAGCATGTTAAGATTCCATCAATTGAAGATTTTCTTTCAAAATTGCATGAAGATACAATCTTTGACGAGAAGACAAGGTATTCAAAGCGAGGGGATGTTGATTACCTTCATATTGGTCTCAAAGGAACCAATACAAGAAAGACTAGATGGATTGAGGTTGGAAAGGTGAGGGAAATGTAACCTCATCTTTAGATTGACTAAAAGTAGTCTTTTGGAGGTCCAAAGGATTCCCAATGGGGAGGTGTGATCCAGGGGATCAAATTTTGCTCAAAAATCAAAGTGCTCATAATTTCTTCAAAATAGACACGTGCATAGGGCTCGTCCTCATGATCCCAATGCAACTTGAATGGGTTCAAATGAATGTCGTATGGGCACGATATCGTGTTTTGTTCATTTTGTCAAACAAGAAAAATTTTGCTGACTATACAGTCTGTACAGTTAGTAAAGTGATGACATGGCATTTGACCATACACTATGTATGAAATTACAGTGATGACGTGGTAGGGTATGGACCCACATGTGGTAGATGAGTTGGCATGCTGACTGGGAAGGCTCTGTGGTAGAAAAGTGGATGAATCAGGTTGTGACACGTGTCATATTTGTTGGCAAGTTGTATGGTGTCACGTGGCCCAGTCATGGGTTTCCACGTGGCACCCCTCCAGTGTGTAAAATGGGTGAATTCTGTGAGGGTTGAACCCCCGACCTTCGGATGGAAACATCAAGGCTTTGGCAGGGCCGGGCTACTAGCCCATCCGTGGGTGTTTCTTAACACTATAGTCCATTTAAAATTATATGAATTGTAACGTATGGTCGGACATCGGGGAAAAGGGCCGGGGCTAAGCCCCAACCCCCGGTCCATAGCATATCATATGACCACTCTATGGTGCGAGGTTGCAATAATTTCCACAATAGTTTCTCGACACCTGGCGCCTTAACCCCTAGTCCATATTTCCATTCATACGACCCGTTACCTAACCGTTTGGTGTGAGGTTTCAATGCTTAGCCCCAATTACATGTATTCTTAACACATGACCATGAGCATAGCCCGAAGGATCTAGCCAACGATGCGTGCAACAGTTAGGTCATTGGCCACATGGTGCCATAAGACCGAGTTCTCTGTTGAGGTTTGGGGGCTGATGCAAACGGTCCTACATTTTCACCCTTTTTGTGGGAATCGTTGTGTGTGCTGGGTTTTGGCACGAAAAGAACATAGAGGCCGAGTTAGTCAGTGATCCATATTTAGGATCAGAACAAACTGATTAAGAGACTGAATACAATAAAAACAAAGACATGAATAATAAAACAAATATCCAGTGAACAATATCTTCTATTAAATAATGAAATAGGTTGAAACTGTAAAACTACAGAACTGAAACACTTGCTCGAACGATGGTAGCTATTTCTGAGAAGAGATGTGGCTGTTACGCACATCCGTCAGAGAAGAATGGATTAAAATGAGGCTCTAGAGGCATTTTTTATATTACTCATGAATTCTAAAACCCTAGACATCCAAAAACCTAACCCTAGAAGGTGAAACGTCAAAAGTCATGTGGGCCCTATGGGTGAGTTGGTGTAGTTTGGTACCTCAACTTCCAAGGGTCGTAAATTTTGCATATGACCTTCGTTTTAGGCACATGATAGCTCATTGGAAAGGTATTTGAGAGAGATACACATTCTTCCATCAAAATCTGACTTTGTTTACAGTTTGATTGTGGCGAGCCAAATAAACAACGTTTAGGGCCCCAAAACAGCCTTGGAAGTACAACAAGATGTGCTGACATGACAACATACAAAATAAGCTAGTTGGATTACGTGAGAGGCCACGTGTATCCACCTAGAGGATGTGTGGGGATTCAGACAACCCCATAAGTGTAGAACTCACAATTACAAAGCAGTATGGAAGAATGTGCTAAACAAAAAATGGACACGAGGAGCTAGTTGGAATAGGTGGGTGGCCACCAATATCCACCTAGATCAATCCTCCCCCCTTAGAATGCAATGGTCTACATTGCATCGAGTTCCCCTATCAGGTGAGGAAAATTATGCTGGATTTAGCCTCAGGTGAGCCACTTGCCTTGGTGTAGGAGTTTCCCTGCCTTGACAACCCAATAAAGGTGGATCTGCTACTGGCGAGTGCCCTTGACCTATGTGTCCACTATATAATTAGTGGATACTTGTTCCATGCAGTCCAGATTGAGATCTATTGGTGTCAATTGTTTTTCAATCTTGGAGGTGTCCAATAATGGGGGAAAATATGGCCGAAGGAGGTCCACATTGAATACTAAATGAAAACCAAGGAAGGATGGAGTGTTGAGATCAAAAGCATTGCTACCCACAACCTTGGTGATAGTGTAAGGCCCATAACAAAGTGGGCGAAGCTTCTGATGGGCCCTGGTGAGACGCTCCTTCTGCAAATGTAACCAGACTTTGTTTCCAACCTAAAATTGGTGTGGTGCCCTGTGTTGATCATGGTGTTGCTTGTACTTAGCATTGGATTTATTCAAAATATCCCAGACCTATTGGAAGATTTGATGAATCCCCTCAATGAATCTGGTGGCTTTGTCGATTCCAGACTGATCAGGGGAAGAGTCTGTCTTTGTGGTGCAAAGAGGAAGTGCAACATCAATGGGTCCCAAGGGTTGGAATTCTAGACCTACCTGAAATGGGCTATGGCCAATGGAACTATGGAGAGCCTTGTTGTAAATGTGTTGGACATATGGGAGACTCTCGTCCCATGTACGTGGATTCTTATAATTGTACATGTGCAAGATGTGCAGAATCATTGTATTGGCGACCTCTGTTTGGCCATTGGTTTGGGGGGGAAAGCAATGTATTTTGTGATCTTGGTGCCCAATAGAGACCAAAGACTCAACCAAAAAGTGTTGAGGAACCTAATGTCTCGGTCGGATACGATGGTATGTGGTATCCCAAAGTGGACTCACACTCATTCAGAGAAGATATTAGCAGTATATTCCACTGTGAAATTCTTCTTACAGGTTGTGAGGATGGCCATCTTCAAAAAGCGATCAACAACCACAAACACATAATCATTTCCTTGATTGGTGGAAGACAAGCCAGAAATGTAATCCATTGAGATGGATTCCCAAGGATTCTTGAGAATAGGAAGAGGGGTGTATAAGCCTTGCTTCTTGATGGTTGGCTTGGAAATGGCACATGCAATGCAAGATCTGATATACTTGCTGAGATCTTGTTGAAGTTTTGGCCAATAAAAATGTTTCTGAGGAACGACCACAATTTTCTCCATGCCAAAATGTCCTACCACCCGACTATAGTGGGCTTCCCAAATCAACATTGCACGCTTGCTTGTAGGAACACAGAGATGGCCCAGGTGGCATAATATTCTGTCAAGAATGTGAAAATCAGTGACATTTGCGCATGTACCCAAGAGTCGATAGGTGGTGGCGAAGCCCAGATATTGTTGATAAAGTTGGGGCCACTCTAATGCTTTATGTCCACAATAATGGAGCATAGTGGTGAGTGCAACCATAGGAGGCCGACTGAGGCAGTCAATGCCACGATTGGATATACCTGTCTTATACTTTATGTTAATATGGAACTGTTGCATGTAGGTGGACCACTTTTGATGGTGGTCGTTCTGCAATTTCCCCTATGTCTGTATGAACTGCAGAGGCTTCTGATCAGTGTGTATGATCGTCAATTTCCCCAAAATGTAATGTTTCCATTGACGACAGGCTTGTACAGTGGAATACATTTCCTTGTCATAAGTGGGGTATTTCCAGACAGTATCAGAGAGTGTCTCACTATGGCATGCCACTGGATTCCTGTGCTGAGTGAGAATTGCACCCACAACATAGTTAGATGCATCAGTCTCAATCTCGAATGGTTGCTGCAGATTGGGAAAGGAGAGTACTAGAGCTAAGCACAAGTGATGCTTAAGATCATAGAATGCTCATTTTTTCTCCTTCCACCACATGAACTTGGCCCTACCACTTCCCTTGGTCACCTAGCTAAGGACCCGTGCAATATGGGAGAATCCCAACACGAACCGTCGGTAGAAGTTGGCTTGTCCTAAGAAGCTCCGAAGCTCGGTCAGTGTGGTCGGGACTGGTCAGTCACAAATGACTTGGATATTAACTGGATCAACATGTAGCCCATGCTCATAAACAATGTATCCCAATTATTGGACCTTGTTCATGCCAAAATATCATTTTTCCAAGTTGGCATAAAGCTTGTGATGTCGCAGAGTGCTCAAAACCTATTGAATATGCCGCATGTTATCCTCCCACATTCTACTGAAGATGAGGATGTCATCCAAATATAATACCACAAAGGAGTTAGTGAAGGGTCTCAATACATCAGCCATCAACCTCATGAACTGGCTAGTGCATTTGTTAATAACACGAGCATTACTAGCCATTCGTAGAGACCTTATTTAGACTCGAATTTTGTCTTCCATACATTAGTTGGTTCGATGGGAACCTGGTGGTAGCCAGAATTTAGGTCAATAATGTTGAACAACTTTTCCCCCTTGAGTTGGTCAAGAAGGTCATCAAGCTTGGGAATGGGGTAAGGGTTCCTGACTGTGATTTTTTTTAAGGCTCTATAATCAGTGTAGAGTCGCCAAGTTCCATCCTTCTTCTACATCAGTACATCAGACTTCTGCAAGGGGAGGACTTGGGAATGATGTGCCCCTTTCGATGAATCTCTTGGATCTAATGCCTAATTTCTTCATTCTCCATCAACGAGCACCCATAGATTGTTCCATTAGGTAGAGGTCCGCTGGGGGTCAGATCAATTGGGTGCTTGAATTTGTAGTGTATCGGTACCCCTGTAGGTGAGGCGAAGATGTCTCTGTACTCTTCCATGATCCCGTCCACTTGCTTCTACTGCAAAGAAAGGAGTTTTGTAGAGGCCACTGATGTGGTGATGACCTTCTTCTTACTATGATCATGGATCACAAAGAAGACAAACTTCTCGATCTATGAAATGACCTTGCTACATTGCTTAACAAAGATTAGAGAAATAGCAGTAGGTGGCGCTACCTCTGGGATCCTATACAATTGTCTACCCAAAGTAATAATAACATTGCAGGGTATAGTCCCCGAGGTGTAGGACAGTCGGTGACGGAGTGTGTTGTTAAGCCACTCCGTGATGTTAAAGTCACCGGTTCAAAACTTGCGGGGACAAAAAATCCAACCATGTTAAGGGTTGGTGTGGCTCAGGCCGGGTGCGATCCCTGGGTGATTTTGACGGCTTAGATGCCCCTGAGTCGCGGTTTCTCAAGCCACAGGTTAATCGCAGGTCCTGCACAAATTAACAAACAAAAAAAAAAACATTGCAGGGTATAGACTCATACACAACATGACGCTTCCACACATATGGTTGTCCTAAAAGAACATCACAAACTTCAAGGGGAGAAATATTACACAGTACCTCATCTTTGAAAGGCTTGATGCCGTAGGGAAGATGACACTGTTGGCTGACACGAAGATCTCTTCCTTGACAAAGCCAACTAATGGTGTAGGATTTTAGGTGTGGTGTCAATGGCAGGTTGAGTAACTTGATGACTTTTTCTGAAATCAGGTTCTTCTGACTACCTCTGTCGACAATGAAATGAATCAGAGCCCCCTTGACCCACCTATGTGAGTGAAAGAGGCGTTCCCCTTCCTCTGGTTCTGTTGGTTCGCTTGGCCGGACTTTGGTGGTAGAGACAGTGGCACTGAGTTCAGCATCGATAATCCTCTTCCCTCCTTCAGGATTTGACTTGGAATCAGAATCACTTCTGACTCGGAATCCTTTAGCTCGACCATGAAGGACTACTTGGAGCAACATTGTTTGGTGTTGTGCAAAGGACTTTTATGGTACTCACACCATTTTCCATGTCCTTCTTCGTCTTCTCATTTCCCTTCTTGTGTTGCATCTTGGAATTATTGTCCTAGGGGCGACCATATTGACTTGGTCCCTTGCTGTCTGGGTTGGGGCTGCCTTTTCTCTAATTTGTCTATGAGGGGTTTGCATATACAAACTCTTGTCTTTTCTACTTAAATTTCTGCTAGATCTTGACAACATATCTATAAGTCATTCCCAATGAGGTGATGTCCAAGAACTCCATTTATGTTTGAATGTATATATGAAAACAACTGCGGTATTTGAGAACCAGATGATTCTTAGAGTCTTTGATACCCAATTTGGTGCGTAGGGTATGGAAAATATTGGTGAAATCTGGTATTGTCTGGTCCCTTTCTTGACATGGGGTGGTCCATCTGGTGTACTAGTCCTTGTAGCTTCCAACAGGGTAGTATTGTTCTTTAATGGTGTCCCAAAAGGAATATGCACAAGACTTTGATGGTGGTCGTTCAACAATTTCCCCTATGTCTGTATGAACTACAACGGCTTCTGATCAGTGTGTATGATCGTCAATTTCTCTAGAATGTCATGTTTCCATTAACGACAGACTTGTAGAGTGGAATGAATTTCCTTGTCATGGGTGGGGTATTTTCAGATAGCATCAGAGAGTGTCTCACTATGGTATGCCACCAGATTCCCATGATGAGTGAGAACTTCACCCACAACATAGTTAGATGCACGAGTCTCAATATCGAATGGTTTTTGCAGATTGGGAAAGGAGAGTACTAGAGCTAAGCACAAGCGATTATTTAGATCATCGAATGCTTGTTGTTTCTCCTTCCCCCACATGAACTTGGCCCTACCACCGCCCTTGGTCACCTAACTGAGGGCCCATGCAATATGGGAGAATCCTGTAATGTTCCTGACTTGGATAGTCTAGGAAACACTGCTAATGTGTGTGTAGGATCAAAGCCTTACAGCATATAAATGATCATACAAATAATAAACGCGATAAAGGACTTCAAAGTTTGTATTATGATATCTTTGTGGATTACAAAATGGACGAATGCGGATGAATAACTGACAATACTCAACTAGATCAACATACAAAGGATCTTAGCCGAAATATAAATAAGCAACTGCGGCTGAATAAAATAACAACACTCGGCTAGATCAAAAGACAAAAGGATCTTAGCCAGAATACAAATAAGAAACTAAAAGATAATACCCAGAATATGGGAGCACTGCGGAATCAATGAAGAATGATGGAAGACCTGGATGATCTTCCCAGTGACTAGGGTGTGTCTTTCAACACCGAAATCAACCAACTGGTGTCTTCCTCCTGGAATACACTGAACTATCTCTCCCGAGATGCACCTCTTCTCCTCAATGACAAGTCATAATTTGCATAATGATGAATTAGGTCGTTGACCCTTCCTTTATAGCTTTCCAAAACCCTAAATCATGTTGAAACCCTAATACACTGTTGACGTCTAAAACCCTAAATCATGCTAAAACCCTAATTCAATGTTGACTTCCAAAACCCTAAATCACTGTTGAAACCCTAATTCACTGTTGACTTCTATTTTTAGCTCATAATGACTTAAAAGTTCTTTTAACCCTTTTTAGCTCAATGTCACTTTCCGAATATAACACTTGTGACTGGAGTGACCTCTAGTAACCTTGTTTACCCCTCTTTGGCCCTAGCTATAGTCTAACAGGGCGTTTTAAACCATTAAACCTCCTCTCTGGAGCTCCTATTTGGAAAGGGACATTACATTCCTCCCTTCCCGAAATTTCTTGTCCTCAAGCAATACCAGTCCAGGGTGATGCAACACCTGCTCACACTCCCAAGTAGCATCCTCTACTAGAAGCCCTCTCCATCTGATCAAACACTCTCTGATGACCCTGTTCCTCAGTTTCCACTCTTAGAACTCCAAAAACTCCTCTATAAATAACTCCAACTGTCCCTCCTCATCCAACGGGGGAAGCTCCTCTGATGTGCTAATGGATTGCCCTGCTGCCTTTTTTAGGCAAGACACGTGGAACACGTTATGAATCTTTCTCCCCTCTGGAAGCTCTAGCTCGTAAGAAGCCTTGCCTACTCGATGCATGATTCTGTAACGACCATAAAATATAGGTTTGAGCTTCTTATCCCCACTCTTCTTCAAAGATGACTATCTGTAGGGTTGGAGTCTCAAGAAAACCAAATCTCCAACCTCAAAGCTGCGCTCTATCCTGTGCCTATCCGCATTTATCTTCTGTCAGTTTTGCACCATCTGTAGGTTCTCTTTAAACAACTTGAGAATCTCCTGACTCTCTATGATCCAATCCTTAGCCTTGGGATCTCTGCTCTCCCTGAAGACCAAGTCTACCAAAGTGGGAGCATCATATCTGTACAATGCTCATAAGGGTGTCATACCAATGGACATGTGGAAGGTGGTCTGTTAGAAATGTTCTCCTAAATGTAACCACTTTACCCACATTTTTTGTTGTCCTCCTACATAGTTCCTCAAATACCCTTCAACCCACTTGTTGACAATATCGGTATGCCCATCTGTCTGAGGGTGATAGCTAGTGCTAGGTGTCAACTCTATCCCCACCAACTGAAACAACTCTCTCCAAAATGTCCCTATGAACCGACTCTCCCTGTCACTGACGATGTTCTTCGGCAACCCATGAAGTCTGAAGACCTCCCTGAAGAAAATCTTGGCTACCTGAACTCTGCTGTACTCTATTGGTATGGCGTAGAAGTGAGAAAAATTGGTCAATCTGTCGACCACTACATAGATACATTCCTTACCCTAGACCTTGGGTAGACCTGTGATGAAGTCCATAGATATACTCTCCCATTTCTTCTCTGGAATGGGGAGTGGTTAAAGTAGCCCTGCTGGAAGAGCATTCTCTGACTTATTCTGCTAGCAAGTCACACACTCACTGACGTGTCTCATAACGTCCTGTTTGAGGCCCTTCCATGAGAAACTCTCTCTGATCTGTCTGTAGGTTTTGAAAAACATCTGATGGCCTGCTAGAGGTGAATCATGAACTGTAGTGAGGATCTTCTTCTTAAGCCCTGAATCTGGCACCAGGTAGACTCTATCCTTGTAAAATATGACATCGTCAATGACCCTGTACTGGTCATACTGTATCTGCCCATCCATCACCTCACAAGCGAACTTGTTCTTGGAATATTCTACTAACAAGTGGGATTTCCAATCTGCTAAAATCTCCATCAAAGAACATGTCGTAGGTCTCCTCGATAGTGCATCAGCCACAATGTTCTTCTTCCCTTTGACATACTCTATGTCAAAGTCAAATTCATGTACCTTCATCACCCATTTCTATTGGCGCTCACTAAGGTCCTTCTGCTCAAGGAAATACTTCAAACTGTTGTGATCAGTCTTGACCACAAATTTGTTGCCCACCAAATATTGTCTGAACTTGGTCAAGGCATGCATGATTGCCAACATTATCTTGTCATAAATGGAGTACAACCTCTCAGGTTGACTAAGCTTCTGACTCTCGAATACAATGGGGTGTCCTCCCTGCATTAAAACTGCACTGATCCCTTCATCGGATGCGTCACGCTCTAGTACAAATGGTAAGGTGAAGTCTGGTAGTGCCAACACTAGACAAGTGCCCATGACTTCCTTCATGTGATCAAAGGATTCCTGTGATTTCTCGGTCCATATGAAGGCCCCATGCTTGGTAAGATTTTTTAGCAGTGCTCCAAGATGAGAAAACCCCTGAACGAACCGCCTGTAATAGCTTCACAACCCGAAGAAGCTCCTCAATTATGTCACGTTCTTGGGCGTCGGCCAATCCAGAATGGCCCTGATATTCTCTCGGTGCACCTGTACCCCCGTGCACTGATGATGTAGCCTAAGTAAAGCAGCTCTGTCATACCGAACTCGCACTTGGAATCTTTGGCATATAATGACTGTGCCTCCATGATTCTCAATACCTCATCCAGGTGCCTCATATGCTCTTGCCATGACCAGCTATAGATTAAGATGTCGTCAAAGAAAACCAATAATGATTTCCTTAATTGACCCCTGAATATATGGTTCATGCAAGACTGGAATGTAGTGGGTGCATTGGTTATCCCAAATGGCATAACCAGGAACTCAAAGTGTCCAAAATGACATCGAAATGTCGTCTTCTCTATGTCCTGCTCTCAGATACTGATCTGATGATATACAGAGCGTAGATAAATTTTTGAGAAGAAAACTACCCCATGTAGTTCATCCATCAACTTGTCAATGCGTGGGATAGGGTACCGGTTCTTGATGATTTTCTTGTTTAAGGATCGGTAATCAATGCACATCCTCATGGTGCCATCCTTCTTCAGAACTGAGACAACTGAAGAAGCAAATGGGTTGTTTCTCGGTCTGATGTGTCCCATCGCCAAAAATTCCTTGATTGCCTTCTCTATCTCATCCTTGAACCTCCTATGATGATGATAAGGGGGTGTGATCATAGGTTTGGCCCCCTCCTCCAACTCAATGGTGTGCTCAAACCCCCTGTCAGGTGGTCTCCCTTGTGGAATTGCCTCAAAGACCCGCTGATGTCGTCCCAATAAATTCTTGATCTCTGTGTGGTATTGTTGTCGACCTTCTGAATCCTTCTGAGTAGAGATCAAGCATTCCGCGGCATATGCTACCTCCCTGTGTCTAAATATCCTCTCCATCCTCTTGGTTGAAACTATCCTGGGTGCTCCTGTTGACATACCTCTTAGAACAACCTTCTTCCCATCCTGATCTTTGAATTCCATTTCCAAGGTTTGGTAGTTGGTAGTGATTTTTCCCAAGGTAATCATCCACTAAACTCCTAACACCACATCTATGTCCAATAGGTCAACCACATAAAATGTGTCTCTCGTTGTGTAGTTGCCTAACTTCATATTTAAGTTTGGAACTCTTTCTAGACACTCCACTATGTGGCCATCTGCTACTGCAACATCAAACCCCTCAAACTCCTCTGTCTGAAGTGACCGTCTCGATACCAGTGAAGCGTCGATGAAGTTGTGGATGGCCCCACCATCTATCAGGGTGATTTCCCATTTTCGCTGAATAATCCCTCTGATACGGAGGGTATCACACCTGGGAACACCAGAAAGGGTCGCTATGACTCCTCCCTTTGCTGGTTTCCTCCTATTAGCCTACTCTGGCAGTTGTGGGACTACTAGAGGATGGGCTCCTGCCGGTGTCAGTGGTCTACGGGGAAGCTGCTCCTCTACTG
The DNA here is from genome assembly GCA_000966675.3 of Picea glauca. Classification (NCBI taxonomy): domain Eukaryota; kingdom Viridiplantae; phylum Streptophyta; class Pinopsida; order Pinales; family Pinaceae; genus Picea; species Picea glauca. Next base: position 70,369 of record JZKD02S1845948.1, on the reverse strand, counting down.
GTGCTGACTCCTCCTCTAAACTAGTGGATCCACTGTCCTTCTCCTCCTCCTCACTATCCACACTGTCTGCTGCTACCTCAATATAATGAATCTCTCCCTTGCCCATGCACCTATGGCCTGGGAGCCAAGGATCTCTGTAGCTGAAGCAAAGATTCTTCCTCATAAGCTCTCACCTAGTCTCATCATCCAACTTCTTCTTGCCTTTCCATTCTCTCTGGAATGGCTTCCTGTCTCGATCCCTCTAGGGAAAAAATGGTTTTGAGAAAGTTTTAGTCTTTGGCACTGAGTTATATCGAGTGAGAAGGATGGAATCCTGCAAAGTGGGAGGCCTGTATGCCTTCACCCATCCTCTCAAAGGCTCTGTGAGTCCTCCTGTGAATAGCATGATCAACCTTGGCTCTGATATATCTGTCAGTGCCATGGATACCCGTTGAAACTCTGTGATGAATACCTCTGCTGTGCCATTTTGTCTCAACTGGGCTAGATCCCTGAAGTGTATCTCAGGATCCTTCCTGTCAAACCTGTCCATGAGCCTATCTGTAAACTCCTTATAGGAGGTGATGCAACTGTGACCCAATGTCACCAGTCCATGATACCACCACTCGTGTGCCTCACCCTGCAAGTGTAAGGTCGGGAAAATGATGGCCTCTGTGTCGGTTATCTGGTTGAGCTTGTAATACGTGTCTAGCTTCTGTACCCAAGCTCTGGTAGTGTATTTGGATGATCCTTCGAAAGAAGGGATGGTGAGTTTCCCAACTTTTTGGATGAAATCGAGGTTATGCCCCTACTGTTGTTGTGGTCCTCCCCTCTACGGATCTCTGGGGTGGTTCCTGAGTCTAAGTCCACAGTACTTGACTAAGGTCATGTCCTGATGGAAGTCATGACCCAATGCTATGTACTCCATCCTATACTCTGCAATGTTGTCGGCATGAGTGGGTGGCCTCTGTGCTATCAGTGGCAGTGCTGCTAATGGGGGTGCCCTCTGGAAACTAGGAAACAAGGGTCTGGGAATCCTACTCACAGAGGTGTATGTGCGAAAGGGTGACTAGGGTCTACTGCCTACTCCCGTGTTCCCCTGTGTTGCATTCGGGACTTGTGTATCTGGGGTGCCCACTCTAGCCAATCTAACAACCACCTGTGCCAAGGACTGAGACATGGTCCATTGACTAGCTAACATATCATTGATAACCTGCATGAAAGCTTCCTCTGGATATATGGGGGCCTTGCCACTGCCTCGCGCTCAGCCTCACGCTCTGCCCTTCTCTCTGCTTCTCTATGTGCCTCTTCCTTCCTTTGAGCTAGGAGGAAAAGGAGGGAAATCAGGCCTATGCCTTCTTTCCTGATGCCCGTTGTAAGTGACATATTCGTCACCTACATGTTCACAGCCCTCTGGGTCTTCTGCTGCACTCATTGTCTTTAGTCACAGGCTGGTAGGACTAAAGCTCTCATACCACTGTAATGTTCCTGACTTGGCTAGTATAGGAAACACTGCTAATGTGTGTGTAGGATCAAAGGTTTACAACATATAAATGATCATACAAATAATAAATGTGACAAAGGAC
>JZKD02S1845948.1:22397-68736 GCA_000966675.3 Picea glauca | reverse complement strand
TGACAAGTCATAATCTGCATAATGATGAATTAGGTCACTGACCCTTCCTTTATAGCTTTCCAAAACCCTAAATCATGCTGAAACCCTAATTCACTATTGACTTCCAAAACCCTAACTCATGCTGAAACCCTAATTCACTGTTGACTTCCAACACCCTAAATCACTGCTGAAACCCTAATTCACTATTGACTTCTAGTTTTAGCTCATAATGACTTAAAAGTGCTTTTAACCCTTTTTAGCTCAATGTCACTTTCTGAATATAACACCTATGACTGGAGTGACCTATAGTAACCCTGTTTACCCCTCTTTGGCCCTGGATATAGTCTAACAGGGCAGTTTAAACCATTAAACCTCCTCTCTGGAGCTCTTATTTGGAAAGGGACATTACAAATCCCAACACGAACCATTGGTAGAAGTTGGCTAGTCTTAAGAAGCTCCGAAGCTCGATCAGTGTGGTCAGGACAGGCCAGTCACAGATGACTTGGATATTAACTGGATCAACATGTACCCCATTCTCATAAATAATGTATCACGAGTGTTGGACCCTGTTCATGCCAAAATATCATTTTTCCAAGTTGGCATAAAGCTTGTGCTGTCGCAGAGTGCTCAAAACCTGTTGAATATACTACCACAAAGGAGTTGGTGAAAGGTCTCAATACATCATCCATCAACCTCATGAAGTGGCTAGTGCATTTGTTAAGAACAAGGGCATTACTAGCCATTTGTAGAGACCTTATTTAGACTCAAATGTTGTCTTCGATACATCAGTTGCTTCAATGGGAACCTTGTGGTAGCCGGAATTTAGGTCAATCTTGTTGAAGAACTTTTCCCCCTTGAGTTGGTCAAGAAGGTCATCAATTCTAGGAATGGGGTAGTGGTTCCTGACTGTGATTTTTTTTAAGGCTCTATAATCAGTGTAGAGTCGCCAAGTCCCGTCCTTCTTCTGCACCAGTACATCAGACTTCTGCAAGGGGAGGAGTTGGGTCTAATGTGCCCCTTTCGAAGAAGCTCTTGGATATAACACCTAATTTCTTCATTCTCCATCAGCGAGTGTCGATAGACTGTTCCATTAGGTAGAGGTGCGCCGGGGGTTAGATCAATTGGATGCTTGAATTTGTAGTGTATCGGTACCCCTGTAGGTGAGGCAAAGATGTCTTTGTATTCTTCCATGATCCTGTCCACTTTCTTCTACTGCAAAGAGAGGCGTTGTGTAGAGGCCACGGATGTGGCAATGAACTTCTTATTATTGTGATCATGGATCACAAAGAAGACAAACTTATCGGTCTATGAAATGACCTTACTGCATTGCTTAACAAATATTAGAGAAATAGCAGTAGGCGGTGCTACCTCTTGGATCCTGTACAATTGTCTACCCAAAGTAATAATATCACTGTGGGGTATAAACTCATACACAACATGATGCTTCCACACATATGGTTGTCCTAAAAGAACATCACAAACTTCAAGGGGAGAAATATCACACAGTACCTCATCTTTGAAAGGCTTGATGCCGTAGGGATGACGACACTGTTGGTTGACATGAAGATCTCTTCCTTGACGAAGCCAACTGATTGTGTAGGATTTTGGGTGTGGTGTCATTGGCAGGTTGAGCAACTTGACAACCTTTGTTGAAATCATTTCTTCTGACTGCCTCTATCGACAATGAAATGAATCGGAGACCCCTTGACCCACCTATGTGAGTGAAAGAGGCATTCCCCTTCCTCTAGTTCTTCTGGTTCGCTTGACTGGAATTTGGTGGTAGAGACAGTGGCACTGAGTTCAACATTGATAATTTTCTTCCCTCCTTCAGGATTTGACTCAGAATCAGAATCAGCCTCTGACTCAGAATCCTTCAACTCGACCACGAGGGACTACTTGGAGCAACATTGTTTGGTGTTGTGCCAAGGACTTTTATGGTACTCACACCATTATCCGTGTCCTTCTTTGTCTTCTCATTTCCCTTCTTGTGTTGCAGCTTGGACTAATTGTCCTAAGGGCGACCATCTTGACTTGGTCCCTTGTTGTGTAGGTTGGGGCTGCCTTTTCTCTACTTCGGCTATGAGGGATTTGCAGATCCAAACTCTCGTCGTTTCTGCTTAAATTTCTACTCGATCTTGACAACATATCTATAAGTCGTTCCCATGAGGTGATGTCCATGAAATCCATTTATGTTTGAATGTATCTATGCAAACAACTGTGGTATTTGGGAAAAAGATGATTCTTAGTGTCTTTGATACCCAATTTGGTACGTAGGGTATGGAAAATATTGGAGAAATCTGGTATTGTCTGGTCCCTTTCTTGACATGGGGTGGTCCATCTGGTGTACTGGTCCTCATAGCTTCCAATAGGGTAGTATTGTTCTTTAATGGCATCCCAGAAAGAATCCCATGTAGGGACCATCACAAACATTTTAGATTCCACCATGACCCTTTTCTCAGAGTAAGTATCCCACTAGTATTTCACATGGGGAATGACCTTGAGGAGTGAAAAAGTGATCTTTTCCCTATCGAAAAAATTATGGACCGAAAAATATCCTTCGAGTAGATTCAAACATTTATCTACAACATCTGCATTTATCATTCCTTCAAATAATGGAATATCAAAATTTACATGTACCTTGAAGGGGGTTGCATGGCCGCTTGATGAAGATGCTTCTCTTGTGGGGAGTGGCCAAAGGATCTGCACAAAGTTGTCCATCATTTTGTTCCTTTGTTGCACGAGGGCTTCCTTGAGAAACATTTTAATAGTATCTCTTGCTCCATCATATTTCTTTTTGTCCCCCATGGGTTTTTGTCAGGCTCAATGCGACCGATATTGTAATGACTCGATTGGTTCGAGTCCCAACTTCTTGTACCTAGATCTTGTCGGGGACATGCACGAAGAAAAATAAATGAAGAACAAACCGCTCTGATACGACTGATCCATATTTAGGATCAGAATGAAATGATTAACATACTTAATACAATAAACACAGATATATGAAGAATAACACAAATATCCAATGAACAATATCTTCTATTAAATAATGAAATAGGTTGAAACTGTAAAACTGCAGAACTCAAACACTTTCTCAAATGGTGGTAGCTATCTCTTAGAAGAGATGTTTCTGCTATGCGCATATGTTTGAGAAGAATGGATTACAATGAGGCTCTAGAGACCTTTTTTATATTACTCATGAATTCCAAAACTCTAGACATCCAAAAAACTAACCCTAGAAGGTAAGTTGGTAAGTTGGTGTAATTTGGTACCTCAACTTCCAAGGCTGGTAACCTTTGCATACGACCTTCGTTTTAGGTGCATGATAGCCTGTTGGAAAGGTATTTCAGAGAGATACACACTTTGCCATCATAATTTGACTTCGTCTACAATGTGACTATGAAGAGCCAAAAAAAGAACATTTAGGGCCTCAAAACGGCCCTGGAAGTACAACAAGATGTGCTGACATGAAAACATATAAAATAATCCAGTTGGATTAGGCGAGAGGCCACCCTTATCCACTTGGAGGATGTGTGGCACTTCAGACAGCCACATAAGTGTAGAACCCACAACTAGAAAACAATACAGAAGAACGTGTTGAACAAAAAATAGACAGGAGGAGCTAGTTGGAATAGGTGGGTGGCCACCAATATGCACCTAGTTCAGTCAAACAAAGGGTGCAATTTGGTGAGCATGTACAACAAGATTTAAGGGGAAAAATTCCAGGAGGTTTAACTTTGTTGGCACAAGGGAAAACCTAGGGTTCAACGCTTGAACAACACACCAACAAAACCCTAACTACCGACCCTTTCGACAACACCTGCGAAGAACATGAAGTCTCACCCAAGGTAGAGGCAAGGGTGGTTGCAGGACTCATATGTCTGCAACCTAGATGGGACACAGATCTGTGATTACAACACTTAATAATTAATAGTCATCAGTATTTAACCCTTATTCACATCGCAGATCCAAACCCTAACTACAGAACAATGCAGTATTCAACTAGATCTACCACATCTAAGCACTTAGCATATTGAAATATATCTGATCTAACATTCATTCACATTACCAAGCACTAAGATATCATATCAGATTCATCTAACAAATATATCAAAACACTAAGCATAAATCACAACAATCACATAACAAGCATAAGCACAAAACAACCATGACACATGATATACGTGGTTCACCCCAGCGTGGGGCTATTTCCACCAACTCTTATCTTCTTTATTATCTTATAAAAATCTTCTTACATGCACAGAGCCCAAAGACCCCACTCCGCATAGGATAGGATATCTACGCGCACCTCGCTAGATCCTCCTTCCCCAATTTAGGTTTAAGCACAAAGCCTTCTTACAAAGTCTTCTCACAAGATTCTTACAATCACTTGCAGTTAGCTTTGCAAGTCTTAACACATAATATGCAGAAAGCGTCTAGCTCTGCACTAAGATAATTCTACTAAGTCTCTCTTAGCACACTTGCCTCTTCTAACATCACCTAGCTATTTATTTATACATTACAAAATGGGCCTAAACATGGGTAAACCCATGGGCTGACATCCCATACCCGTTACATAAACCCTAATCCCAAAAGTTCCCTAAAAAGGGGGTTGAGATCCCGCGATCTCTGCTTCATCTTCGACCAGCCTATCGAAGTCCCAAAGATGGTCAAACATGACCAAGGTTATCCAAAACTTGGTTAAAGGCCAACAAGCTCCAAACACTCACTTGTGACTCATCCTGAGTGACTCTGATCTAGGTAACTCTTCTTCAAACGCCTCGAGCTTGGCTCGAGCTGCTTCGATCTGCTGCGTCGCCAAGGCCTCCTGCTCAACAAAATCCTGAATAACTTCCTCGGTCATAGGTCCTTCCAAGCATTGTTCAACTGCAGTGACTACTTGTTCTAGTTATTCTCCTCGTCCTTCAGTCTCCTCAAAAAGTAGGCAAGATGCATCCTGGACTGGTTGAAGCTTCTGAGTCACTTCCATGACTTTTATCTGTATGTCATGGACCTGTTGCTGAGCCGTGTGTTGTTCTTGGGATATTTTCATTCGCTTGACCACTAACAAGGGATTCAACTTCTCTTGTACTGTTGTTGCTTGCTTCTTTGCTTCCTGGAGCTGTGACTCCAGTTTATTTAGTTCATGGTCCTTAGTAAGGCACTCATAATTCTGTGCACTTCTATTTCTAAGTTGTTTACATTCCAAGGCTACTACCTTGATTCTCTGGACTTCTCTTTGGTTGGTTTCTTCTCGCTGGTCTGGCACTTTCTGCGGAGTGCTTGGTACTGCTTGTAACTCCGATTCTTCTACTCTCTATTGATGTTGCTGGATGGCTGCAGCAAGCTTCACTACTTGAATCTCCACTGGGTCATCTTCTATCTGTTTTAAGCATGTCATAGAGCGAAGTGCTCTGTTGATTGCTTCTTTAAATCCCACTTTCTTCATGAGCAGTTGTTCTTTCTCTTTCCGGATCTGCACTTTATCCTCTTTGAACTTGATTTGGAGGTCTTCCTTCTCTTGTTGCACAACTCAGCGTTGCTCTATGAATTCCTTTTTTTCTTTCTTCAGGGCCACTATGGCCTATTCTTTTTCTTCCTGCATGTGGTGAAGGCGAGCTTTAGTTTCATCAACTATTCTACGGAGCTGGGAAGGCTCATCTCCCAAATTTGTTTCTTCTGATGGTGGGGGCGTAGTGGACATTGCACGACTCAAGTAAAGGTCTTGCTAGACCCCTCTCAGCTCTACTTCAATTATTTCATACATGGTTTCTTGTTTTGCTTCATTTCTCTGTAAAATATCTTCTGAGGTGTCTGATACAGCTGCGATAATGAAGTCAAAGTCATCGACCGTGAGCACAGTCTGCACCTTTGGCTTACTAGCTTTGGACTTCTTCCGCGATGTAGGTTTCATTGGGGAAACCTTCCTTTTCTTGGATGTCTTTGCCTCTTAAAGGGGGTTTCTAGGCAGTGTTATTTCACCCTACTTCTACTTGTCTTCTTCCCCTTCTTTCTCTTCTTTTTCCACTTCGTCATATCCTCCTCCGCTAGGTGAATCTCATGCAGTCTCTTCTGATGTGTTGTGTATTTCCTATACATATTCCTTCTTTTTCTTCCTGCTACTGCTGCGTGCATCATATTCTTCGCGAGTAACCACTAGACTTCCAATGAGGTCGGGGTCAGACAGTTTTTCCTTGTTAACTGGCACTAAGAGTTCTTCAGGCCACTCCTTGGTGATTTCCTCCATGTCCTGCTCGGTGAGCTTGTAATAGGACTGAAGCTCTTCTTCATGTTCTTCTTTGCGCACAGTGATATATATAAAATGCCTATCTGTGAGGAACTTCACAAATGGTCTGAACCTGTCCAGGGTGTTCAACGTCATAGGAGGGAAAGACTCAATAGCCCTCTTTAACTGCAGGTAGTAGGTATGGAACACCACGTTTGAATGCCACTGTTTCCCCATATCGCTCGAATACCATAGTGTGGTGAACTTCGCAGCTAGTGGCTTGAACGAATCAATGTTAGGGAAGGTCGCTCCTTCCAACATCTCCCAAACAATGAATGCGATGAGGATCAATAGCTAGCTAAAATGAAACTCATAGACCTGATCCTGAGCTTCGTGGTATTCCTGTTCTAATTGGTTGATGAGGTAACTTTTCCAATTCATTTGTAATCCTTCCACCCATTTTCCTGCGAGGTAAACAATGAACCCCATGACCTGCATGGGTCTGTTCTTCCTTACTATCCTACCAGCGATCAACTGGAAGGTTAGGCACACTGCTCCATTCTGTATGGAGGCTACCTTGTAGCCTCGCTTCCCCTTCTTGACATTGCCATAGGTGTCTTTAATCTTCTACGCCAGAGCGTGATCTGCAGCCTTCCCTGGATAAAATTCTTGTGGGTATGGTCCCTGCATGCTTAATCCGATGATCCTATGGATAAATGCCGGATCGACAGTGATACATCTGTCCAACCACAGATAACCACCGTGGAAGCATGAAAGTAGGATCTTAACGCATGCCTAAACCTTCTGATGTCTTCCGAAGTGTGGTATCTTCATCACGTTCAAGATAGTCAACCTTGCGATGTCCATGGTCCACAGCTGGGGGATGATATTCGACTTCTTCCCCTTGGTCTTGGTCAAATACTTGTGAGGTATGAACATGTTATAGCTCTTACGGTCTCCTAGGTTATAGTCACCGATCTTCAACATTGGAATCCTCTCCAAGTGCGGTCTGACTGCGCGTATTCCCTTCGAGAGGTACGCAGTGATGACTACGTAATCGAAGTCCCTTGGGACACTGTCACGACTTACCACACCGGCCAAGGTTGGGATGTAGTCGGGCATGATGGATGGGATTAGATTCATATTCTCCAAGTCATCATGATGCTTCGTTCATTTCTCGGTCCCAGCTCGGGATGGTCCAGATCCATGAGAAGTCAACGAGGATGCTTGCACTCCTCTCGTACATGAGGCTTGGATTCATGCAGACATCACCTTCTCATCCATGAGGTCTATCAGAATCTCTTCGACGAATTTTTTTTCTGCACTAAATTCGTCCGACATGCACACTCGAGATCTGATATCTTAGGTCAGTGAACAAACACTCAATGTAACATAATGGATGGCAAAGTCTCAATGATCACTACGCGAAAGAAAATAGTTCTCTATGGGCTCGGATAATCACAATTGGCAAAAGTGTTCACGGTGCAATGCTCAATGGGATAAATAGATAACATCGTAACATAATCTATCAACGGCCAGGAATTCCTCAATCAATGCTATTCCATCTATTATGGCATGGTCCCAACGGTCCAGTGGTGAACGTTCCATCAATAACTTCATTTCTAGAAATTCTGGAGCATCGTTCTAATGGTCGGGATGCCTCCAATGATCATATTGCTTCCTCGTGGCAAAGTGCAAATCTTCGTTGTTCTGATATCTCGACGAAGTTCTAGTTCTGCAAACCTTCTTTCTGCGGAGTCCTCTCCGGAACTTCCTGTAACTTTTCTAACTTTGCTTTCTTCTTGTTCATCTTTCTGGATTTCTTTCCTAAAATCTGAATCACTGATTTCCTCTTTCTATTATCATTCTTATCTCCTCTTGGAATGATAAGTTCTCACTGTGGAGGGTCTTTAATAGGGTTCAAGGGTAATACTTCTTCTTTTTCTGGGGTAGGTGCTCTACTCTCTTGTACAGACAGGTGTCTCTAGTCTTTTTGTGTCCTTTCAACTTCGACGTCCAGATCTCTGGTCCTTAGTAGCTTCAATTGGTTCTCTTTTTCTTCCAGTAAGTGCGCTATTTTCCTAGCCACAAATCTCTTAGTTCCTACTTTTTTTGTTCTAAATCCTCCTCTTCTTGTTTCCTTCGTATCTGATCTTTCTCAATCCATGTTTTTCCTAGAAAAATAGAAAATGGGACGTTGTTCTCAACAAACTTAACGATCTCAAATTCTTCTTCTGTCCAAGTGCCATGAGCACTCATAGATGTCTCGGTAAGTCTTCCACATAGGGTTATCATATTTCCTCTAAATAATCCTATTCCTCATAATGAAGGAACCATAACAATCTTTCCAAAAAATTTCCAAGTTATTTTTGTCATGATATTCATCTGTGTTTCCTCATCCAGGACATAGTCTATGTTTAAGTCTCCTATTCTTGTTTCTATGCGCTCCTTCTCTTTTAAGATCTCTGATAAGTTGATATCTATGTGATCGTTCAAGATTTCTTTCATCTGTAATAATACCGTCTCTGATCCTTTCTGGGGTTCTATAGTACCCTTAGTTTCTTGGCTTGTCTCATAGTTTCCTTGTCTCATATTCATATTTTTAACTTTTGCAATCATTCTAGGGAAATCCAAAACTTCATGTCCAATAGCCTTACAACAAAGGCAAAGAGGAGCTCGACCAGGGAATTCCTTAGCAAGATGTCCCGGTCTTATGCAACTATAGCAAAGATTTACTCCTGTCTTTCTCTTGAACGATCCCCAAACTTTCATGTACTGTGCACTGGGATCATAGTAACTAACCTGCAAATTTTTTTTACTAGGATCTTGCATCCATTTTTTAGTCCAAACATTCTTTCTATGCACAGGGATAACATATATTTTATTATTTCTATCATATCTATTCATATCAAATATTCGTTCTTCTAACTGTGCCCTAATTGTCAGACTAGGACCAAATCTATTAAACATACCTAGATCCATTATTTTGAAACAAAAATTTTCGCTTATCTTACCTTTCTCAGAGCAAAAATATTCAAGATCTTACCTCTTTTCTTCAGATCATACTTCTCTTCTTAGCACAGAGCTTCGCAATTCAAGTAGAATACTGCGCACTAGGGAAACAAATCTATGCACAGAGCTTTCTCTTTTCTTTAGTTCCCAACAATCACAGTTTCAGGTCCCAACAATGGAACTATTTGTTGGCATAGGGGAAAACCCTGGGTTCAACGCTTCAATAATGCACCAACAAAACCCTAACTTTCGTCCCTTTTGACAACACCTACGAAGCAGATGAAGTCTCACTTGAGGTAGAGGCAGGGGTGGTTGCAAGACTCAAATTTTTTCAACCTAGCTGGGACACAGATCTGTGATTACAACACTTAACAAAGCACTTAGCAGTTAACATTAATCAGTATTTAACCCTTATTCACATCGCATATCCAAACCCTAACTACAAAGCAACAAATTATTCAACCAGATCTACCACATCTAAGCACTTAGCATATTGAAATAGATCTAATCTAACATTCATTCACATTTCCAAGCACTAAGCTATCATATCGGATTCATCTAAAAAATAGATCACAACACTAATCATAAATCACAACAATCACATAACAAGCATAAGCACAAAGCAACCACAACACAGGATATATGTGGTTCACCCCAGCATGGAGCTACGTCCACCAACTCTTCTCTTCTTTATTATCTTCTGTCAATCTTCTTACATGCACAGAGCCCAAAAACCCCACTCCGCATAGGACAGGATATCCGTGTGGACCTCGCCAGATCCTCCTTCCCTGAGTTAGGTTTAAGCACAAAGCCTTCTTACACAGTCTGCACACAAGCTTCTTACAATCACTTGCACTTAGCTCTGCAAGTCTTAACACATAGTATGCACAAAGCCTCTAGCTCCGCAATAAGCTGATTCTACTAGGTCTCTCTTAGCACACTTGCCTCTTCTCACATCGCCTAAATACCTATTTATACATTAAAAAATGGACCTAAACATGGGTAAACCCATGGGCCGACATCCCACACCCATTACATAAACCCTAATCCCAAAAGTGCCCTAAAAAGGGGCCAAGATCCCACGATATCCTCTTCGCTTGGTGCTTCATCCTCGACCAGCCTATCGAAGTCCCAAAGATGGTCAAACATGACCAAGGTTCTCCAAAACATGGTCAAGGGCCAACAAGCCCCGCCAAATGTAAGACACCCACGACAGGGCATAAATAAAAAAAAATATTTTTATTTATTTTCTCAATTAATCGAATCCTCCATCCATGGTCTCTAATCCTGGTCAATGGACCTTGAAAATTCTTGAGATGAAGTAGCCCTTCGATTCCCTACTGGAATCTATAAGAAATTGATCCATGGGTCTTTACAAGACTTCACCCATGCAAACTAGCACCATGTGCAAGCTTCCTCCACGTGACCATTGGTTGTGACCACACGCCTATCTCAAAAGGTGCTTCACGACCTTGCACCTCGGGTGCTTTGCTATGGGCCACACCCGATACTCTTGATTTCCGATTTCTTGATCAGGGAATCCTCTAGGCGCTAGCTCCTCTCACTAAACTCCTTCAATTAAGACATTGGGAGAAAACCTAGGGCCCAACTACCAAGTGCTTCGGGACTTCATGTTTCACGTCTTCTGAGGGAAGTTCATTTCATTTTTCCTCTCTGAAGTTTGATATGCAAACTCCCTCCAAGACCCAATCTACGGTCCACACTCTCCCTTCAATCGATGGATGCGATAGAATTACAACTTCGCATCTCAAGTATTTGTATGTGAGTCCACCCTGACTCTTCTGATCCCTGATCGTCCGATATAGTTAGATCAATGATCCACAGTCTCTCCTCGATCGACGACTACAATCAAATTGCAAGTTCACGTCTTGAGTATTTGGATGTGATTCCACACTGACTCTTCCAATCCCTGATCTTCTGATATAGTCAGAACGGTCCACGGTCTCCCTTCAATCGATGATTGCGATCAAATCACGAGTTCGCATCTCGGGTATTTGGATGTGAGTCCACCCTGACTCTTCTGATTCCTAATATTTTGATACAGTCATATCAATGGTCCATGATCTCCCATGATCCTACGGTCGAGATAAACTTGTGAGTTTGGATCTCACGAGTTCTCACGATTCTACCTTTGACTTTCCCAATTTGTGAGTCAGTGACACACTGATCTCTTGCCACGTGTCCTATCCCGATGGATGACTAGGATTGTTGCGGCTCCCGGCTCCTCGGGTATTCGCCTCTTGACTTCTCTGCGGGTTCTTCCTCTAAAGTAATTGGATCTTTTCCATGTGTCCTATGAATCCAAAATATCAGAGTCACCTCACACCTCTCCCTTTGCGAAGTTTAGATTACTCTCCCCCAGTTCTTCCAATGTCCAAGTTCTCAAACTCTCGGATCTTCTTCCACCTGTCAGTCCCGACGATGGACAGTTCCGATGATTTCAGAATTTTGGACCTGGCAAAGTCTACTCTCCTGTATACTTTTGAAGGGTTTAACCCTCGTACACCTTTCCTGGATCCGTCGGCTATTGGTCCTCACACTCAAATCTGAAGGCCTAGATCTGATATCCTCCCGCGCGCTCTTCTAATTGTCTGGACATGAATTTCAACGACCCAGACCTTTCACAGTGCTCGATCTAATGAACACTATCACTCCTCCTCCTGAGATTTCTCTTTCTTCCCTAATTTGGAAGATTTCATATCTTCTGAAGGCCTCAACCTTCGATCTACGTCCTGTTGACCCTGATATATGGGCCTCGACTTCCGCTTTCCCTCCGGAGCTTACGAAATTGAAACAAGTTTGCCTCTTGGACCTCATCTGCGCTTCTGAGAAGTGATTATCTCTTCTGAGCTTGCTTCTTAGGGGATCTTGAGTTTCCATGTACTCCTTGCATTAATATGCCTGCATTAGATCGACTTTCCATGACCTTCCTTTATCTAACGGTCCAGATCACATCGCAACTTCGGGTTTCGAAAGTTTAGTCACACCAACATGCGATTCTCCCAATGTGTGGACTCTGATCTCACCAATTCGATAGAAAAGGAGGGACCCTTAATATTTGTCACCTTATTTCATAAATTCTGGGGCAACAAGCGCATTAATCATAGTCTCATGTGATAACATTGTATAAAAATTTCTAGGAACAATTTTCTAATCTTAACACAATAATTATCACTGCAGTTTGTGGATTTGTATCCACATGGTTGTCTTGTTATCCAAGCTCACTATTTTTCCTTGTCATGCCCATTGTGTGTATGATCCCATTATTTTACAAGAACTATCAAGGTCTCCTCTTCCTTGCGGTCACTCACCCTCCAGGCCACGTATCAGTCATCCCCTTCACTGCTATAGAGTCCCTCGAGTGATCCATCTTTCCTTGCCAAGATTTTCTCGCACAGGAAGAACTACTCATAGTGTGCATGATCCCAATAGTTTACAAGAACTATCATGGTCTCCTCTTCCTTGCAATCACTCACCCTCCAGGCCCAGGCTCACACATCCCCTTCATTGCTATATAATTCCTCATTTGATCCATCTTGCCTTGCCAAGGTTTTATCGCACAAGAAGAATTCCAGAGACTTTATCGAGCCTTACAGTCAAGGCGTCCCTCAGAATTTTTCTGTCGAGGCATCCCTCTGGCTTGTGTTATCTCAACACAACATATTCTAGGTGATGATGGATTACCACATGGTTCTCATGGCTCAGCAATAGCCATTTTGTTTTTTCATCATCTATCCTTTCTGGACAGATATTTTCTTCTGTCTCAACGAAAGTTAGGGAGGAAGGTTACTCTCCTTCTCCCGGCATAGTAATAGATAGGGACGAAGGTTACTCTCCTTCTTTTGGCATCGTAATAGAAAGGGATGAAGGTTACTCTCCTTCTCACTTGTATCACATGTATACATAAATTCATGAGACATCATTATAAATTTTAAATTCAAAATTTTCTTGTAAATTTGTCACCAATAGATTTTCCAAATTCCACATTTTGTTTTCATATTTATTCTGCACAGAAACCAGATTCATAATTATGGGACTTTCCTTCCCATAGAAGTTTGAATCAATAGGTAATTTGTCTTACTTATGGGCTCACAGCTGCCAGATCCAAGACCCCTTTACTTCTTGCACTTTCAACTTCAATTGGCCAAACAAATTGTTAGTTTCCCATGCACATATATTTTGTTATATATTTATAACGTCGTCACAAACAATTTCATAGTTATGCATACCAACAATAAAATTCACTTGCTCAAAAAGGAAAATACCATTCCTTGCAGTTTGGCTCAGCAGGCAATTGATCTTCTTTACAGGATTACATCATTGCAATATCCATGACCCTTTACTTGCTACAATTCATTCTTTCCATAGCCAAACAAACAATTGTTTGTTTGGCTATGGAAAGAATGAATTGTAGGAAGTAAAGGGTCATGGATATTGTAGTGATGTAATCCTGTAAAGAAGATCAATTGCCTGCTGAGCCAAACTGCAAGGAATGGTATTTTCCTTTTTGAGCAAGTGAATTTGATTGTTGGTATGCACAAAAATCATATATATATATATATATATATATATATATATTCAAATAAAAAACTATACATACTAACAATTCATCACATCTATATAAACATAAAAAGGAAATCACTTTTATTTTCTATGCCTCATCTCAACATACCAAACCTTATTTCAAAACGTAATTCAACATTTTAAAGGATTTAGCAAATGTGCCAATATTCATGGCCACATGCATACCCAATGCACTCTTGCACTGATTTCAAGTTTGTCACACTTTATGACAGGTTCTTGGCCATTGTGTGTTGGAATTTAACCAACCTCTTCACCACATGGCTTATTCATTTTCATTCACTCTTACAACAGAACCATGCTTCCTGCTATAGGCTGATCACGATCCCAAATCAGTACACATGAAACTCAAAAGTTTCACATGAATGCCTTTAAGCATTCTTCCTTCATTAATAACCATGGTGCCAACACTTATGGCCACCCAATTTGTTTTCCTTCCACACTTACATAATGTAAGTAAAACACTGGAAGGTCCTCCTTCCTTATTGAAAATTCCAATGCCTTCCCTCTTATGAAACATGCATTCCCTCAATGCATTCCATGCAACATGCTAACGATGAGCACCTTTATTCCCATAGAGCCAGTCCCTGCGACCACAGTCTAACGTAGAGTGCTAAACTCTACCTTCCTTGACTGGCCTGGAGGACTCCGTTTTTCTTTCCATGTGATCGAGAGCTTTGACCTTAGCTCTATTCTTTTCAAGCACTACCTTTTCAACTACTATGTCTGGTTTCTATGATCCTGGCTAAACCCCTTGTCCACAAATCGACAATGAAGATCCATCTTCCCCCCGATCCAATGGCTACAAGGGATTGCAGAATCTCAACTAGTCTGCGGTTTAGTTCTCCTTTCGATCTCCAAAATAGATGTAGGTCATCCGATCTACGATTGGACCCCAACCTCAAAACAAAACTGTATTGAATTTAAATTACAGGCACAGACTCGATCGTTAACTTGTGTGCCTATTCAATCCCCGCAATGAATGCGAGCCGTCGATCTTATCAAACAACTGGCGTTTTATCCACTAACTCCAGTGGATCTTGAAATCGATCTGACCACTAAGATTGGTTTCCTTATGATGAATGGCTCACATTCATATCCTCTGTCAAGTTCTCGATTAACCTGATTCGATCAAGGTTTTCTTTCACGATCTTCACAATCTCGATTTGTAGTTGATCGAAGGGATTTCTATGATTTCTTAGTAAAGGTTTTTGACCCTTTTTTTTTTGTCAACAGAGATCATTTGGTTCAAATTTTATTGCATCATACAATTAGTCTTCACTTCCAGAGGTTCACACCTCCATCACTCGAGTTCTCCCTTTCGAATCATACCTACTTCGGTATCTATGGCATACAACTTCCCTTTTAAAATTTTGTTCTTAGCATTAGACAATAAAATATTTCAGAAAGGATTCTTACCCAATCTTTTCATACCTATTATTGGATGCTAACACCCTCTTTCTAATTTTTACATCATCAACAGTGCTTTTAGGGGGATTCTTACAGTCATGTCAACAATATTTCGACTGCAACCTTCCCATGGTCATCCTCTACTTGAGGTTGCCCATCATTGGTAACTATCTTCCTCAACAGTTCCAATTCCTTTCTATACACAACATGCATCATTAGTTGTAATATCAATTAAAATGCATGTATCATAACATCCAAATTCACAACTTCTTCAAAATGTCCTAATATATCTTTATGCACTTCATCACATTATCTTCAAGGGTCTCCATGAATGCAATACATACAGTTCTCAATTATTCCTGCAGTAATACAATCATCATCACTATGATGTCAAAAAATTTACTTTCATCAGTAAATTGAATTTCTCATTCCAGAGGAAACATAACACATAGCAAGAAGGGAGTTAGGGAATCTCCCCTTCTTCCAATTCTTTCTACATTGCCTCAGACTTTTCAGCCCAACTGAGTTATCTCTAAAGGCTTCACCGCCTTTTCTTAACATGGATTTAACCAAGCCTATTCAATCAAACATACTCTTGTATCCATTCATTAGTATTCTATTCATTACATGATGCTTTCAAAATGTAATCCAATATTCTTATATATAGATAGGATTTTCAGCCCATTTCCCAACCTTCAACAATTATTAGGGTTGTGACTCTGTTCTTCTGATAGAGTCCCTACACAATTTATTTGCAAGGAACTCCCACCGCATGCAACTTATTTACTACATGTCCACCAGTACCTATGATGGACTCAACCTTGAGTTAGCTTTAGTTGTTTACCAAATATTCCTTAAGAAATATAAACGTGCATCTTGGTCAGGTACCCAAATTATGTATCCATACATATTTTGGTTTGTTAACTTACTTTCATGATGTACTTAGCCATATTCATAATCATCAACCCGTGTGTAGCTTCCATAAGTATAATTCATATCCTACATACATCTCTACTTTACAATCATCCAACTCATGATTGCTTACAATCATTCTCATGTGACCTTCAAGGCATAATCAATTGCTGGTTATTATGACAACATAGAATCCTTGCTGGTCCACTCTTTTTTCTATTTACACTAATCTTTCTTGAGGGAATGGAACACATTCCCCTTAAGCTATCATTCAAAACATAACTTTCATGACCCTTCAGAATGGATTCAACCATGCAACCATGGTATTCTTCTACTATTCATTCAATCTTGGCAAGTGCTAAGCTTGCCTCACATTTCACTCATTAGGGCAACCATATTGGAGCTTTAGTATACTTATTCTCTTACATCATACATGTGCATCACTCACACATTTGATATCATTCGTATCTAACCTGTATTAATATCAGGCTTCATATCAATAAGCTTCTCAATGCATTAGATCCATGCACTCAAGCATACACACACAACTAAGTATTCATCATACTAGCTTAGTTTTATCATTAGTGTTCTTTAGTTAGAGATTACAGTCGCTTACATGACTAATCTCACAATTATAACTCATACTGGTGTTGCCTTCTTTTTATAGAAATGACCAACCAGGGCCACTCTCCCTTTTATACTATAGAAGCTGGCAAGAAAACTTTCTTTCCTCAACTTCTATAGGACTTTACTCATCTCACCTTTCCTCTGGTCATGAGGAGTTATATACTCCAAGTTTATTATAAATAAATAATTACACTGCCAAGGATCCTACCTGATTCTATCAGATTCCATTAATCCCACAAAGGTATTAACCATTATATAATCATCCATCATCAGTGCATGAGGTTCCAACTGCCCATGCTTAGAGGTAGTGTCACGAATGTTAGGTCCTCCATTTTTTGAGCTTCAGCTACCCTTAACAGAACCTTGCCACCTTCAACTATCCAAGTTCAAGTCTTATTATCAATGTTAATTAGCATATCCCTACTCAGGTAAGAGTAGTTATCACTTGACAACGGTTAAATAAATTCTTCTGCTGAAATTCAACAAGAATTCCCAAAATCACAGGTTCAATCTTTAGTCCTTTTTCCTCAAGGACTAAATGCAGATAACAGTACCTCTTTATGTGACTCTCGCATGATACCAAGCAAGCCAAGTGTTGTAACCATGCTCTGATACCAATTTGTAACACACCCACGACGGGGCATAAATAAAAAAAAATCTTTTTATTTATTTTCTCAATTAGTCAAATCCTCCATCCATGGTCTCTAATCTTGGTGAATGGACCTACAAAATTCCTGAGCTGAAGCAGCTCTTCGGTTCCCTACTGGAATCTCTAAAAAATCGATCCATGGGTCTTTGCGAGACTTCACCTTGCGAACTAGAACCAGGTGCAAGATTCCTCCACGTGACCACCAACTATGACCATGCGCCTATCCCAAAAGGTGCTTTGCGACCTCAGACCTCGGGTGATTTTCTACTGGCCAGATGCGATCTTCCTGATTTTCGATTTCTTGATCAAGGAATCCTCTAGGCACTAGCTCCTCCCGCTAGGCTCCTTTGATTGAGAGGTTGGGTGATAACCTGGGGCCCAACTACCAAGTACTTTGGGACTTTGTGTTTCACGTCTCCCAAGGGAAGTTCATTTTTACTCTCTGAAGTTTGATATGTGAACTCCCTCCAAGACCCAATGTACAGTCCACACTCTCCCTTCAATTGATGACTGTGATCAAATTGTGAGTTCCCATCTCGGGTATTTGGATGTGAGTCCACCCTGACGCTTCCAATCCCCGATCTTCTGATATAGTTAGATGAACAGTCCATGGTCTCTCTTCGATCAACGACTGTGATCAAATCATGAGTTCACATCTCGGGTATTTGGATGTAAGTCCACCCTCACTCTTTCTATCCCCGATCTTCCGATATAGTTATATCAATGGTCCATGGTCTCTCTTCGATCGATGACTGTGATCAAATCACGAGTTCGCATCTCAGGTATCTGGATGTGAGTCCACCCTGACTCTTCCAATTCCTGATCTTCCGATAGAGTCATATCAATGGTCCACAGTCTCTCATGATACCACGGTCCAGATCAACTCGCAATTTCTCACGATTTTGACTTTGAATTTCTCGGTTTGTGAGTCGACGAAACGTTGATCTCCCGCCACGTGTCCTATCCTGATGGAAGGATAGGATTGTTGTGTCTGCTGGCTCCTCAAGTATTCTCCTCTTGAATTCTCCACAGATTCTTCCTCCGAAGTACTTGGATCTTTGCAATGTGTCCTCTGAATCCAACGGCTTAGAGTCACCTCACACCTCACCCTTTGTGAAGTTTAGATTACTCTCCCCCATTTATTTCGATGTCTAAGTTCTCGAACTTTTGGATCTGCTTCCGCCTGTCAGTCCGGACGATGGACAGTTCTAATGATTTCTGAACTTTGGGACTTGGAAAATTCTACTCTCCTATATAGTTTCGAAGGGTTTAACCCTCGTGCACCTTTCTTGGATCCAACGGTTGTTGGTCCTCGCACTCAAATATGAAGGACCAGATCTGATCTCCTCCTGCATGCACTTCTAATTGTCTGGACGTCAATTTCAACGACCCAGACCTTTCATAGTCTTGATCCAATGACCACTATCGCTCCTCCTCCTGAGCTTTAACTTTATTCCCTGACATGGAAGATTTCAGATGTTCTAAAGGCCTCGGCCTTTGATCTACCTCCTGTGAGCCCTGATATATGGGTCTCGACTTCCGCTTTCCCTCTGGAGCTTACGAACTTGAAACAAGTTTGCCTCTTGGACCTCATCTGTGCTTCTGAGAAGCGCTTATCTCTTCTGAGCTTGGTTCTTAGGGGATCCCAAATTCCCATGTACTCCTGGTGTTAATCTTCTCGCGTCAGATCGACGGTCCGTGACCTTCCTTGATCCAATGGTCCAAATCACATCGCAAATTTGGGTTTCAGAAGTTTAGTCACGCCAACGTGTGATTCTCTCGATAAACGAACTCTGATCTCGCCAATACGACAGACAAGGAGGGTCCCGATAGATCCTTGGATGCACAGTCCATATTTCATCACGATTTCTGGTTTCAGAAGTTATTTGTGCCAACATGCGATTCTCCAAATGTGTGAACTACGATATCACAAATCCGACGGTCAAGGAGGGTCCTGATAGATACTTGGATCTACGGTCCAAATTTCATCACGATTTTGGGTTTTGAAAGTTTAGTCACACCAATGCGCGATGCTCCCATCACCCGAACTTCGAACTCATAGATCTGATGGTCGAGGTGGGTTCCAATATATCCTTAGATCTACGGCCCAGATTACATCGCGACTTCAGGTTTCAGACTTCAAAGGATCAATCCCTTTCACGATGATTACCTACATTCGTCGAACCTGCGAAGGCTAAAGAGGTCGAGGCATTAACGCATGCTTTCCTTCCTCAAATCTAACAGTCGTGATATATGTCGGATCCTCCTGAATGGATATCCTCCATTAAACTTCAAAACAAAAGGATACTCCCTTTCGATACCTGAATTTATCGCTATCCTTCCTGAGCTTTGTCAGTTATGAAAGATTTAAGAGTGTTACACTCTTTCTCCAAGACTTAACACATAGAAGGATCTTCTGTAGAACTCTTGAGCTCCTTCATCAAGTCTCGAAATTATGTGGTTCTAGGTCTCTTCTTACCTCACAGAGAGCTTGTGCATAACTTCACTACCTCTCCCGAGCTTAACAGACTTTGTCCTTCAAGGGACTTAGAACGACTAAGAGGGTCGACATGCATTCATGAAACTGTGTCCAAGGTTGACGAACATACAATTCGTGATTCTAGCTTAAGCCACCATAGGACGCAAGAATTTACGAGTATGAAACATGTCCTATCCATATGATTTCCTACTTGCCTAATTTCACATTCAGGCAGATACAAAGAAGTAAATACAATATAAATCATTAAGCAAACATAACCATCCCTACAATATTTATAGTATATGCAACTTTAACTCACAGTACCACTTAAATACACAAGATATGCGATTACTTATCTATTACAGGTGGTAGCCAACTAACTGACTATGGGTGTTCGTCCTTCCACCCTACCATAGGCTCATAGGAATTCATTCTTATCACTCTGGCCACCCCCGTGCCAAGCCATGATATCACCAGGGAACTCTCACAGTTCTCAAGGATTCATTCTCTGTTCAACTTCTGCTCGAGTTTTGTTCTCTGCAAATTTCAGAGATTTCTCTCTGTTATGGAATCAATGAGGTTTATCAGATGCTCCCTCAGCATCAAGCTTGTGGCCTTCTATTCATTAACCCCTGGAGAGCTCCATGCATCTCCCTTATGATCTTGCGCTCTCATCCGATGTCTCGTCTCTGGTTGTCCATGTGTATCTATCTTACCTTCCTTCTTTTTGGAAGGTTCCTGATCTATCACGTTCCTTCTGTCAGAAGGAAGCTCGGGTTTGAAGGTCTCTGTGGTACTTCAGGATGACATTCAGAAGCTCGACCATGCTTCCATTCATGGGGGTGGTCGATAATTCAACCACTGGTACTTAATTCATTAACTAATTTCTCTCCTTGGGATCCGAAGGAGGTTTTTCATCCTCATCAAGGGAAATTTGGGGTTATTTGGTATAATGAACCCTCTCATATAGTTTTAACATTCTTCCTCTAGTGATATCATGGCTAGTAATTTCAAGGCTTCACCCCCACAGTCAGTTATTGGCAACTCAAACAATAATACATTTACACCGTTCCCATGCCACAACATGGTAATCCTATTTTATGATTAATTACAAGCTTGGGGAAACAGGGTGTTACACCAATCTAGGTGCCGAAAAATCCTAGCTAGGGGTTTTTGGACATTCTGGAGCCATTGGAGCCATCTATTTTTTATTATGTGCACTGTAAGAGAAATTTTTAAGAATAATGAAAATGATCCAAGGGAAGTTGGACCAAGAGATGTATCCCAACAGAGGGGTGAACTCCTTTATCATTTGTTGTGTTATGTGTTCATTTTTGTATGGTTTTTATATGCCTGATATGTTGATCATGATTAAGTAAAAACTCATTAAACTTATGTGTTAGTAATTTGATCCAATTATCCAAACACATACCATTTTTACACTTGCAATTTAAAAGAGACAAGTCTTCTTCATTTTCAGATAAGTTGGAAACAAACCCATTTCAATTTCATATCACAAAGCTACCTTGTGAACCTCATGTATTTGTCAGACACAATGATCAATAGGAGATCCCAATACTTCACAACATTCTTAAAGAACATCTTTAAAAAATCTTCTACCACATACAAAACATTTTTTGGAATGAATATTACATACTTGGAAAATCAGTGAACTAAAACCAAAATCCCATTATAACCTTGTGAAACTAGAAGTTGAGTGATGAAGTCTCTCCAACATCGACAAAGGTTGGAGTGGAACAAACTACATTCTATTGTCTACCTTGTCTTGTTAGTGCACAATATATCTCTATACTTATTCTTCCACATATCACCTCATATGTTCCCAATAGTAACCTTGTTCCAATAATGTCATTATCCTCCACTACCCTAGGTGGCTTCCCTAAAGTGAATCACGACACTCAAGAGTGCCTTGCAAAGTTTAGATGACTTAGGCACATAGATGTGATCATAAAAGTACAAAATTCCACTATACATACAAAACTTCCTTTCCTTTCCTTCCTTCATCTTATTCATGATGTTCAAAGCTATGGGATCCCTATTCAATCCCCCTTTCATATTGTCTTGAAATACTATGAAAACATATGCCTGATTTCCCACAGGAATTGGAAATTTGTCCTCCTCTAAGGATACAAGTTGTCCTTTCCTACTCAAGGCATCCATTATTGCATTCATATTTGCTAGTCATTACTCAATGGTCACGTCAATATTTGCCAATAAGTATTTCCACTGTGCCTACTTAGGTGACAATTTTATTTGGGTGCAAAAGTTAATTTTTTCCGCACTATATGTCTTCACGATGAACAATTTGGCTAACAAGTAGTTCCTCCATTATTGTAGAAAATGTACAACTGTTTTAATCTCTTTCTCATGGATTGGGAACCTCCATTCATGATCATATAGATTTATACTCTCATAGGCCACTAGATGACCTTCCTATGACAAAAATCCTCTAATGGAAAAGATTGAATCATTTGGTTACACTTCAAATGACTAATCACAATCTAGCAACTTCAACACAGGTCTTGTCAGAAGTTTTCACTTAAATTCTCAAAATGATATCTAGCACTTATCCAACCAATTCCATAGTATTTTGTTCTTCAACAAACCACTGTGTTGTGTCGAAATATTATAGTAACCTTCAATAAATTTGTGGTAGTAGTTAGCTAAGACAAGGAAACTTCTTACCTCCTGAATTGTTCTTGGTTCCTCCCAATCCTCAATCATCCTTATCATCACAAGATCCATGCAAATGCATCCTTGTCCAATCCAATGGCCTAATAATGGAATTTCAATCTACCCAAAGTCACACTTTGACTTCTTCAAGTATAATGAATTCTTCCTTAGTGCCTTGAATTTTTTTTCCAAATGTCTCTTATGTTCTTCCATGTTCTCACTGAAAACCACAATTTCATGTACATAGACAACTAGTGACTTGTACAAGAATGGTCTAAACACATCATTCATCAAGGTGTAAAAATTATCAAGGGAAATGCATAACCCAAAATTCATAACAAGTTATTCAAAACTACCATACCTTGTCACAGATGCTATATTTGGCTCATATTCTTTTGTAATCCTTACTTGGTAGTACCCCTGCCTCGGGTCTAGCTTTGAGAAAGTCTTTTCCTTATCCAAATTTTCAAAATAATCCATTGCCAAAGGTAAGGGGTATTATTTTTTGATGGTGTGCTTGTTCAATGCATGATATTCCAAGCACATCCTCAATTCTGGTGTGTCCTTATTCTTTTGGAAGAGGATTGATGTGCCATATAGGGACCTGTAAATCCTGATGAAGCTAGTGTCAATATGTTCATTCAACTGTTGACCCAATTCTTTCAACTCGGGTAAAGAACGTTGATAGGGAGCTATATCTATAGGCCATAACCCTAGTTCAAGCTTAATACAGTAGTTAGCAATGTGCATATGTGAGAGAAATTTAGACAAAGAGTCAGAGATCCAATTTATAAACTCAATCAACACACTTGAAAGTGATGGAAAATGCATCCCTACTCCACCCTCATCAAATTCTCCAATCAATGCTATAGAAATATGATACTCTAGATACCTCACTTCCCTCTTCATGCTTAGTGAAGATATTATTCATACTCTTCCATCTAGCTTCCTTGTTGTTGTGCACATAACACAAGTCTTCCATTGACCAAGTATCACCAACTTGTCTACAAATTTCATGAAAATTGGCTACGTTCTCCTAAATAAGTCCTACCCAAGAACAACATAAACGTTATCCATATATAATATTTCAAAGTCTACATGGCCCTTCCATTTTTCTAATTGTATGTGAATTGTGGATGCAACCCCAAATACTACCTTAGCCTTAGAATTGACTTCCTTAACTAAAGAATTACATATTCCAACTCTAAGAATGATTTCACCAACCAAATCCTTCTTCAAGAATTTTTGTGATGCACCAAAAACCAATAATTCATGCAGTATCCTTCCATTCACAATCAAGTCAACAAAATAAATTTTATTTAATTTATGTCCTTGGTTTTCAACCAAGACACCTATTTTTTACAAAGGATTTGACAAGAAGGGTTCCTGCCTTCCATTTTCTTCCGAATCCAATTATGACAACTAGTTAAATGAAATGAACCACAACAAGAAGAAACCAAAGTTTTACCCCTACCTAAATTCCTATACCAATGGGTACCATGTGCTACCAAGTTCAAAAGGTTTGTGAGTGAACGTCTAGTATCAATTGCACTTAAATCCAAGATAGTCTGAAGTACATCCTCTAAGATTCTTTCATGCGTATTAACTTGGTTGAAATTCACTCTAAGGCATGGTGAGACACTCAACCATGACACTCCTAGACCGACCAGTACCTACAACAAAAACTTTGCACTATCTTCCTCTGCCTTCATCTAGCTTCCAATGACCTCTAACACTATTTCAGACAACTAGTGGAAGAGAGGTTGTTCCAAAACCTATGCTTCTAGGTGTTGCATGAATGAGTGACTTGCCTTCCCAAGCAACTTCCTCATAAAGAAAAAATAATAAAGATTCCTTGAATCGATTAGATCACCCTTCGAATCTATTTATTCCTTTTGAAACATGGTGAAGAGAATCCAACAAAGTTCTAAACCAACTTCTATAGAAGTTACATCTCAAACCCACCTTTCCACTAGAAATAGGGTGAAGAGTATGTTTTAATATCACCTGTCACAAGAGACCTAAGAGTTTTGCTAAAAAAAATTCTCTTCATCATCTCTAGCTATCTGGCATTGTGTTGCCTTAGCCAGAAGGGCTCGGGAAACCTATGATTAAAATAAAAAGACTATGCCTCTTTACTTAAGTTCTTTCCATAACTTCACGTTAAACTACAATATGTTAAATATTCAACCAAGTTCATCCAATAGTAGGCACAGATCCAATAGTGGCCTTAAAACCACGCATCAATACTTTTATACTTAGCCAATATTTCAACAATACTTAGCAAATAGAAATCATTGCAAATATTATCGTGTTCATCAAAGTAAAGAGACCACAACACACATGTATAAGATGAACCTAAGGCAGGTTCCTTAACTTCATTTATATGAATAATTTTATTGTTGTTCCTCAGGTTGTTCTTGGTGAGGGAACAATGCCAACGCACCCTATGAAGGTTTTTAAACCTTCGCTCTTTAGGCTAATACAAAAGAATTCAATAGTCAAAAGGGGATATCCCTCATTATAGAGAAACAGTCAAATGGAAATGATTTTTTTCACAAATTAATAGTTACTTTGAAATAAAGAAACAAAACACATAACCAATCAACTAAAGATAAATAATTTTATCTAATTCTATATAAACATTAAAATGAATAAAACAAGAACCTTCACTTTAAATCCCATCAAGTATGATAAATCTAAGCTCTATTATATACAATTCTTAGGAAATCGAAATTCCTTAAAAAGAAGTAACATCAAAATAGAAAAGAAGAAGATAAAATGATATGTGAATATAACTCAAGAAAAACGTTTCATATGGATTACTCAATTAATAGGTACAAAGTATTAAATACTAGTTATACCAAAAAGTATCAACAAATACTTCCGCATATAAACTATTCCTTTACAAAATTTATAACATTATCAACAATAAAGTATACCTTAGCCTTAGAATTGACTTCCTTGAGTAAAGCATTACATATTCAAACTCTAAGAATGAGTTCACCAACCAATTCCTTCTTCGGGAAGCATTGCGATGCACCAAAAACCAACAATTCATGCACTATCCTTCCATTCACAATCAAGTCCACAAAATAAATTTTATTTAAGTTATGTCCTTGGTTGTCAACCAAGACACCTATTCTTTACAAAGGATTTGACAAGAAGGGTTTATCCCTTCCATTTTCTGTCGAATCCAATTATGACAACTAGTTAAAGGAAATGAACCACAATAAGAAGAAACCAAAGTTTTACCTCTACCTAAATTTCTATACCAATGGGTAAGATGTGCTACCAAGTTCAAAAGGTTTGTGGGTGAACGTCTAGTCTCAATTGCACTTAAATCCAAGATAGTCTAAATTACAATCCTCTAAGAGTCTTTCATGCATATTAACTTGGTTGAAATGCACTCTAAGGCATGGTGGGACACTCAACCATGATACTTCTAGATTGACCAGGACTTGCAACAAAAAATTTGCACTATCTTCCTCTACCTTCATCTAGCTTCCAATGACCTCTAGCACTATTTTAGACAACTAGTGGAAGAGAGGTTTTTCTAAAACCTATGCTTCTAGGTGTTGCATGAATGAGTGACTTGCCTTCCCAAGCAACTTCCTCATCAATAAAAAAAATAATAAAGCTTCCTTGAATCGTTTAGATCACCCTTCCAACCTATTTATTCCTTTTGGAACATGTTGAAGAGCATCCAACAAAGTTCTAAACCAACTTCTATAGAAGTTACATCTCGATCCCACCTTTCCACTAGAAATAGGGTGAAGAGTGTGTTTTAATATCACCTATCACAAGAGACCTAAGAGTTTTGCTCAAAAATTTTCTCTTCATCATCTCTAGCTATCTGGCATTGCATTGCCTTAGCCAGAAGGGCTCGAGAAACCTATGATTAAAATAAAAAGAATATGCCTCTTTACTTAATTTCTTGCTATAGCTTCACTTTAAACTACAATATGTTAAATATGCAACCAAGTTCATCCAATAGTAGGCACACATCCAATAGTGGCCTTAAAATATCGCATCAATACTTTTATACTTAGCCAATATTTCAACAATACTTAGCAAATAGAAATCATTGCAAATATTATTGTGTTCATCAAAGTAAAGAGACCACAACACACATGTATAAGATGCACCTAAGGCAGGTGCCTTAACTTCATTTATATTAATAATGTTATTGTCGTTCCTCAGATTGTTCTTGGTGAGGGAATAATGCCAACACACCCTATGAAGATTTTTAGACCTTCGCTCTTTAGGCAAATACAAAAGAATTCAATAATCAAAGGGGGTATCCCTCATTATAGAGAAATAGTCAAATGGAAATTAGTTTTTTCACAAATTAATAGTTACTTTGAAATAAAAGAAACAAAACGCATAACCAATCAACTAAAGATAGACAATTTTATCTAATTATAAATAAACATTAAAATGAATAAAACAAAAACCTTCACTTTAAATCCCATCAAGTATGATAAATCTAATCTCTATTATATACAATTCTTAGGAAATCTTAATATACAATTCTTAGGAAATCTTATTTCCTTAAAAATAAGTAACATCACAATAGAAAAGAAGAAGATAAAATGAGATGTGAATATAACTCAAGAAAAACGTTTCATATTGATTACTCAATTAATAGGTACAAATTATTAAATACTAATTATACCACAAAGTATCAACAAATACTTCCACATATAAACTATTCCTTTACAAAATTCATAACATTATCAACAATAAAATATACTAACAAGGGAAATAGATGCGAAGCAGTTAGTCACTGCCTTGAAAAAATTGAATTAATTGTTACTCAATTAATAGATACAAATTATTAAATACTAGTTATACCACAAAGTATCAACAAATACTTCCACATATAAACTATTCCTTTACAAAATTCATAACATTATCAACAATAAAGTATATTAATAAGGGAAATAGTTGTGAAGCAGCTAGTCCCTGCCTTGAAAAAATTGAATTAATTGTTAAAGAGATGTCAGGTTTGAATGAGAGATCATGGAAATAATATTTATATATTTCGAAAGAAAGTTGTCTTGAGTACTTCTCCATATTTGTATGCTATATACTATCTATTCTGCTTTATTCTTTACATGATATCATAGTCAAGATGAAAAGTAGTTTTCGAGAGCTCAGTTTAAAGGGTGTTTAATAGAGTGAGCTCGCATGGACTCAATTGATGTTATTAGTGGGCTCTGAGTTGGTGTGCCATTGAGATTGGTGTTCACTCCATATAGACTTTGATGGAATACACATTGTAAGATATTCTGTTAATTGTATATTTCTTGCTGAAATACACATTGTAAGATATTTTGTCAATTGTATATTTCTATGTCAAATTCACAAAAATATATCTTAGTGAATGGTATTAACAATGTGAATTGGAAGTTTAAGTTTCATATTTTGATAGAAGGTTTGAATGTTAGGAAAATAGTTAATGTCAAAAAAATATATAGAGTGAGCGTGCATGGACTCGGTTGGTGTTATTGGTGGGATCTGAGTTGGTGTTGCATTCAGATTGGTGTTCGCTCCATATAGACTTCTATATATTTCACTAAAATACACACTATAAGATATTCTAATAATTGTATATTTCTTGTTGAAATACACTCTGTAAGATATTCTGTCAATTGTATATTTCTATGTCAAATTTACAGAAACATATATTAGTGGGAAGAGTGAATCAAAATGGTATTAATTATGTGAATGAGAAGTTTAAATTTCATATTTTTATAGAAGATTTAAATGTTAGGAAATAGTTAATGACATAAAATATGGACTCTATTAGTAATAATTTAATAAAGAAAGTGTCGAGTTAGCATTGAACACAACTTGAAAGTTATTTCAACATTATATTGTCTTGTAGTTAGCATTGAACGATCATACTCAACATTTATTATATTATTATTTTCCAATCATTATGCTGCATATTGTCTTCAGTATTTATTATAGTATTATTTTCCAATCATTATAGCCCATATTTTAATGACATTAATTAGAGACGTGAAATGAGTTTTGAGCATAAACATAAACATAAATCAATATTAAACATAAATATTTTTGGTTAGCTAAAAGCACTAACATCTGGATTCCATGCAACGCACTATCCATAGACGGATGTGAGTCGTTGAGTGGGTAAATTTGTGAGTCCTCCAGGTGCACAACCGATAGCTTCAGTGGTAGATTGATCTGGAAATGAAATCCCATCACTAGCTTCAACATCCTCTCTAGTGCCAATAGCAGAGTCAATCCCAGACCTAATAGCTACCATTTCACCGGTAGCTGATCAAGATATGGATCCACTGATTTAACAGATTTAACAGATAGTTGAAACAACATCTATTGTTTCACCAGTAGTTGATCGAGATATGGATCCACAGATTTAACAGATTTAACAGATAGTTGGAACAAAAACTATCGTTTCAACAATAGTTGATCGAGATATGGATCCACCGATTTAACAGATTTAATAGATAGTTGAAACAATGGTAATAACAATGCAGGGAATCCCTAATGGTAGGGTTATGGTGGGTTGCATGTGAGAAAAATTTGCCAGCCTCACTGCCATTTTGATTCGCTTCCCCAATGACCTAGGTTTGTACAGGGTTGAAATACTAGAACGGGGTGAATTTGAAAGCCTCTTCAAACATTTCTTAACAACTTTACACTTCCAAGGTTTCCGTAGTGAGACGACCAGGTTAGGAGTCTTGGCCCTCTTCCCCAACAATGTCTTTTTTCCTCCAATCATGCTTATTTGAGGTACTCATTGGCCCTCTTCCCCAACAATGTCTTTTTTCCTCCAATCATGCTTATTTTAGGTACTCATAATGCATTATCAACTCCAAATGATGTTAGAAAAGTTATGGCAAATGATGTTAGAAAATTTATGGTAAGTAGTGAGTATTTCCTATTTATGCCTAAAACCACCCAGATTCTGAATCCATTTTCTCCTACAAAACAAATATATTGAATAGAGTATGACTAATGGTCTTGTCTGCAAGAAAGAACCCCTGACTTTCACGCAAAGGATGGACTCACAAAACCCTAATTTACCCATGATAGAGACGGTCTACTGTAAAATTAGAAATAAACATTCCAATACATGTTATTTTGTTAAAATGGTTTCTTGCATTGGTACATGGCCATTTTCCATAAAATAAGTGCAATGCTATCTGGAACCATCAGTTGTACAATTTCATTAACTATATTCATGTTCTCATCGAGAAATGATCGCTTGTATTTCCTAAGTAAATTGAGTCATATAAACTGGCACACATTTACAGATACATGTTGAATACAAAACAAATTCAATAATAGATAAAATTTGATGAATGATTAATTTTTTTTAATAACTTTACTTTAATTTTTATGAAAATTTAGAGCATATATTTTTGGTGCATCCATCCACTAAAAATTAAATGTTAATCATACCATCAATGTGACTATGTATGATGTTTAATGAAGGGGTTTCACACTCAAGTTTCTAATTTGCAAATGCGTAGTAATAGTTCACAACTAGGAAATGCAACTCTCTATCATCTATTATGGTAGGATGGACAAAAATTTTGTTTTCAAGTTTTATAAGGTGTAAATTTCTCTCTTCAATTAGTTTTACGTAAGGAGGTAAGTCAAATTCCAACCTCTTCATCTAAACTACTTCTTCAAGGCGTGGATAAGGGGTGTTTATTCTACCCCACATTCCAACCTAGCAGAAGCAATATGAGAGTTCATTCTTGAAAACTACCAAATCCACAAACTGTAATTTCATTCAATGTGATATTGATATAGCGATTACCAAACCAGGGAAGGTCAGATCATATTGAATAATTGGCTAATTTCCACACACGCTACCAATTGTATAAAACATTCTTATCAAAGTGATTTATTTTCAAATAAATGTATGACATTCATATAGAAAATGTCAACTCCTCTACTCTATGAGCCTTTCCCTTCAATAAATTTTATCCATAAATGTTTCTTTAACTATCTATTTTTTTTATGTTGATTAAAACTACATAGAATTTACAATTCATTTAATTTGCTAAAGAGACTATTTTTCCATTAGTCACTTTGAGATAGCATCTAAACTTTTGGTTTTCGACTAGATGATATCTTATTTCTTGAAGACGTGACCTCCTTTTCTTTAGTTATGATTTCCTTGTCTTTTGATGACACACCCCTATGTTTTGGTTGGATATCCTCCTTTTCCTCCACTGCTAGCTCTTTGTCCCAATGATTATGATTCATCAATAATGGAGTTTTTAACATGTAACACATTGTTTTGTTCCTCTCAATTTCTGAAGGAATATTGTGGCTGAGCATTTTTCTGTTTGCAATTTCAAGTTTAGTAAGCAAATAAAATGGAACTCATGGTTGCACTTGATATAAGTATTTGATGAGATCCAATACTGAAAAATCACAAAACAAAGAAGTAATGATTTGTTTTCCTGATGAAATATTGATCCAGATGGATATTGGTGGCCACCCACCTATTCCAACTGGCTCCTTGTGTCCGTTTTTTTTTTATCACGTTCTTTTGTACTGCTTTGTACTTGTAAATTTTACACTTCTAAGGCTGTATAAATCCCCACACATCCTCCGGGTGGATACGAGTGTCCTCTCTCTTAATCCAAATGGCTTATTTTGTATGTTTGCATGTAAACACATCTTGTTGTACTTTCAAGGCTATTTTGGGGCCCTAAACATTGTTTTTTTGGCTCACCATAGTCAAACTATAGACAGAGTTAGAGTTTGATGGTGGAAAGTGTAGATCTCTGAAAGACCTTTCCAACGGGCTATCACGCACCTAAAATGGAGGTCATATGAAAAAATTACGACCCTTGGAAGTTGAGGTACCAAATTACTCCAACTTACCCATAGGGCCCACATGACTTTTGGCGTTTCACCTTCTAGGGTTAGGTGTTTGGATGTCTAGGGTTTTGGAATTCATGAGTAATATCAAAAAGGCCTCTGGATCCTCATTGTAATCCATTTTTCGCAGACGGATGCGCGTAGCAGCCACATCGCTTCTCATAGATAACTACCACCATTCGAGCAAGTGTTTCAGTTCTACAATTTTACAGTTTCAACATATTTCCTTATTTAATAGAAGATATTGTTCATTGGATATTTGTGTTATTCTTCATATCTTTGTGTTTATTAAATTCAGTATGTTAATCATTTCATTCCGCTCCTAAATCTAGATCAGTGGTATCATAACAGTCTTCTCTTCATTTATTTTTCTTCGTGCATGTCCCTAACAAGATTTGGGTACAAGAAGTTGGGACTCGAACCAATCGAGCCATTACAATATCGGTTGCACCGAGCCCGACAACAACCCATGGGGGATGAAAAGAAAGGTGATGGAGCAGGAGATCCTATTAAAATGTTGCTCGAGGAATCCCTCGTGCAAAAAAGGAACGAAATGATGGACAACTTCACGTAGATCCTTCGACGGATGCCCACTGGAGAATCATCTTCATCAAGCGGCCATGCAACCCCCTTAAGGGTACAAGTAAATTTTGATATTCCATTATTTGAAGGAATGATAGATGTGGATGTTGTAGATAAATGGTTGAATCTGCTTGAAGGATATTTTTCAGTCCATAATTTTTCCGATAGGGAAAAGATCACTTTTGCACTCCTCGAGGTCGTTCCCCATGTTAAAGGCTGGTGGGATACTTACTCTGAGCAAAGGGACATGGAGGAATCTATAATGTTTTTGGTGGAACCTACATGGGATTCCTTCCGGGATGCCATTAAAGAAAAATACTACCCTGTTGGAAGCTACGAGGACCAATACACCAAATGGACCACCTTACGTCAAGAAAGGGACCAAACAGTGCCAGATTTCACCAATATTTTCCATACCCTATGCATCAAATTGGGTATCAATTACTCTGAGCATCATCTGGTGCTCAAATACCGTGGTTGTTTGCATAGATACATTCAAACAAAAATGGATTTCTTGGACATTGCCTCATTAGGCACGACTTATAGATACGCTATCAAGATCGAGCAAAAATTTAAGCAGAAATGACGAGAGTTTGGATCTGCAAACCCCTCACAGCCGAAGCAGGTAAAAGGTAGCCCCAACCCACACAGCAAGGGACCAAGTCAAGATGGTCACCCTGAGGATAACCAGTCCAAGCCGAAACACAAGAAGGGAAATGAGAAGACGAAGAAGGACACGGGAAAATGGTGCAAGTACCATAAAATTCCTTGGCACAACACCGAAGAATGTCGATCCAAGCAGTCCCTCATGGTCGAGCTGAAAGATTCTGAGTCAAAGGCCAATTTAGATTCAGAGTCAAATCCCGAAGGACGGAAGTGGATTATCGATGTTGAACACAATTCCAATGTCGCTACCACCAAAATCCGACCAAGCGATCCAGAGGAACCAGAGGAAGGGGAACGCCTCTTTCACTCACAGATGTGGGTCAAGGGGACTCCGATTCATTTTATCATCGACATTCGTAGTCATAAGAACCCAATTTAAGCAGAGTTCGTCAAGAAGCTAGACCTTCCAACAACACCGCACCTGCAACCCTACACCATCGGCTGGCTTCTCTAAGGAAGATATCTCCATGTCAGTCAATAGTGTCGTCTTCCCTACGACATCAAGCCTTTCAAAGATGAGGTACTATGTGACATTTCCCCCTTGAAGTTTGTGATGTTCTTTTAGGACAACCATATTTTTGGAAGCGTCATGTTGTGTATGAGTCTAGACCCCACAATGTTATTATTACTTTGGGTAGACAATTGTACAGGATGCCAAAGGTAGCACCGCCTACTACTATTTCTTGAATCTCTGCTAAGAAATGTAGTGAGGTCATTTCACAGACCAGGAAGTTCGTCTTCTTTGTGATCTGTTCTCATAGTAAGCAGAAGGTCTCCACCACATCCATGGCCTCTACACAATGCCTCTCTTTGTATCAGAAGCAAGTGGACAGGATCATGGAAGAATACAAAGACATCTTCACCTCACCTACAGGGGTACCGACACACTGGCAAGTCAAGCATCCAATTGATTTGACCCCCGACGTGCCTCTACCTAATGGACTTGTCTATTGGTGGTCGTTTATGGAGAATGATGAAATCAGGCATCCAATTCAAGAGCTTCTTCAAAAGGTTCACATCAGGCCCAAGTCCTCCCCTTACGGAAGCTCGATTGTACTAGTGCAGAAGAAGGATGGGACTTGGAGACTCTGCATTGATTACAGAGCCTTAAACAAAATCACAGTCAAGAACCGCTATCTCATTCCCAAGATTGATGACCTTCTTGACCAACTCAAGGGGGAAACTTTATTCAACAAGATTTACCTAAAGTTTGGCTACCACTAGGTTCCCATCGAACCAATTGATGTATGGAAGAAAACCTTCTAGTCTAGATAAGGTCTCTACGAATGGCTAGTCATGCCCTTTGGATTAAAAAATGCACCAACCACTTTCATGAGGTGGATGGATGATGTATTGAGACCCTTAACCAACTCCTTTGTGGTTGTATATTTGGATGACATCCTCATCTTCAACAGAACGTGGGAGGAGCACATGCAACATATTCAATAGGTTTTGAGCACTCTGCAGCAGCACACGATTTATGCCAACTTGGTAAAATGATCTTTTGGCATGAACAGGGTCCAATACTTGGGCTACATTGTTTATGATCATGGGGTACATGTTGATCTATCTAAGATCCAATTCATCTGTGATTGGCCATCCCTGACCACACTGACCGAGCTTCAAAGATTTTTTGGAATAACCAACTTCTACCAATAGTTCGTGTTGGGATTCTCCCATATTGCATGGGCCCTCATCCAAGTGACCAAGGGAGGTGGTAGGGCCAAGTTCATATGGGGGAAGGAGAAGCAATGAGCATTCAATGATCTAAACCATTGCTTGTGCTCAACTCCAGTATTCTCCTTGCCCAATCAGCAACAACAATTCGAGATTGAGATTGATGCATATGACTATGTTGTGGGCATAGTTCTCACTCAGCACAGGCATCCGATGGCATACCATACTGAGACACTCTCCTATACTTTCTGAAAATACCCCACCTATGACAAGGAAATGTATTCCATTGTACAATCATGTCATCAATGGAAACGTTACATTCTGGGGAAAGAGACAATCATACACACTGATCACAAGCCTCTGCAATTCATACAGACACAGGAGAAATTGCAGAATGACTGCCATCAGAAGTGGTCCACCTACTTGCAGTAGTTCCATCTCAAAATAAAGTATAAGACATGTATCTCCAATCGTGTTGATGACTGCCTTAGTCGGCCTCTTGTGGATTCACTCACCACTGTGCTCCATTCCTGTGGACATGAAGCATCTTAGTGGCCCCAAATTTATCAGCAAGATCCAGACTTCGCCACCACCTATTAGATCTTGGGTATAGGTGCAACTGAAATTGACTTTCACATTCAGGACAGACTCTTATGCCACCTGGGCCATCTCTATTTTCCTACAAGCAAGTGTGCAAAGATGATTTTGGAAGCTCGCTACAGTCGGGTGGCAGGACATTTTGGCGTGGAGAAAATTTTGGTCATTCTTTAGAAACATTTTTATTGGCCAAAAATTTGACAGGACGTCAACAAGTATATCAGATCTTTCACTGTGTGTGCCATTTCCAAGCCAGTAATCAAAAATCAAGGCTTATACACCCCTCTTCCTATTCTCAAGAAGCCTTGGGAATCCATCTCAATGGATTACATATCTAGCTTGCCATCCACCAAGAAAGGAAATGACAATGTGTTTGTGGTCATTTATCGGTTTTCAAACATGGCCATTCTCACAGCCTGTAAGAAGAATGACACAGTGACAGATACTGCTAAGATATTCTTTGAACAAGTGTGGGTCCACTTTGGGATACCAAAGACAATCATCTTCGACCGAGATAGCAGGTTCCTCAACACCTTTTGGTCGAGTCTCTGGTCTCTATTGGACACCAAGCTCACAAAATCCACTACTTTCCACCCCCAAACCGATGGAAAAATAGAGGTTGTCAATCATATGATTGTGCACATCCTACGCATGTACAATTCTAAGCATCCACATACATGGGACAAGAGTCTCCCATATGTCCAACAAAATTACAACATGGCTCTCCATAGTTCCACTGGCCATAGCCCATTTCAGGTGGGTCTTGGATTCCAACCCTTGGGACCCATTGATGTTGCAATTTATCTTTCCACCGCACAAACAAACTCTTCCCCTGATCATTCTACGATCGACAAAGCCACTAGATTCATTGATAGGATTTAGCACATCCACCAACAGGTCCAGAAAATTTTGCAGAAATCCAATGCTAAGTACAAGCAGCGCCATGATCAACACAGGGTACCACACGAATTTCAAGTTGGTGACAAAGTTTGGTTACATTTGCAAAAGGAGAATCTCACTAGGCCCCATAGGAACCTTCACCCACTTCATTATGGGCCTTACACTATCACCAAGGTTGTGGGTAGCAATGCATTTGAGATCAACACTCCACCCTTCCTTGGTATGCATCTAGTATTCAATGTGGACCTCCTTCAACCATATTTTCCCCCATTATTGGACACCTCCGAGATCACTGAACAACTAACACCAACAAATCTAAGCCCTAACTACATGGAACAAACATCTATTGATCAGATAGTGGACAAATATTTCAAGGGCACGTGCCAGCAGGAGATCCATCTTTATCAAATTGTCAAGGCAGGGAAACTCGTACACCAAGGCAAGTGGCTCACACAAGGAAAAATCCAACAGAATTTTCCTCACCTGTTGGAGGAAATCAATGCAATGGAGACCATTGCTTCCTAAGCGGGGAGGATTGATCCAGGTGGATATTGGTGGCCACCCACCTATTCCAACTGGCTCCTTATGTTTGTTTTTGTTCAACACGTTCTTCTGTACTGCTTTGTAATTGTGAGTTCTACACTTATGGGTCTGTCTGAAGCCCCACACATCCTCTAGGTGGATACAGGTGGCCTCTTTCCTAATCCAACTGGCTTATTTTGTATGTTTTCATGTCAGCAGATCTTGTTGTACTTCCAGGGTCGTTTTGGGGCCCTAAACATTGTTTTTTTGGCTCGCCACAGTCAAACTATAGAGGAGTTGGACTTTGATGGTGGAATGTGTATCTCTCTAAAAGACCTTTCTAATGGGCTATCGCGTTCCTAAAACAAAGGTCCTATGCAAAAGTTACGACTCTTGGAAGTTGAGGTACCAAATTACACCAACTTACCCATAGGGCCTACATGACTTTTGGCGTTTCACCTTCTAGGGTTTGGTTTTTGGATGTCTACGGTTTTGGAATTCATGAGTAATATAAAAAAGGCCTCTGGAGCCTCATTATAATCCATTTTTCTTAGAAGAATGCGCTTAGCAGCCACATCTCTTCTCATAGATAGCTACCACCATTCGAGCAAGTGTTTCAGTTCTGCAATTTTACAGTTTCAGCCTATTTCATTATTTAATAGAAGATATTGTTCACTAGATATTTGTGTTATCTTCATATCTCTGTGATTATTGTATTCAGTTTGTTAATCAGTTCATTCCGCTCCTAAATCCGGATCAAATATTCTCATCTTGATCAATAGAATCTTGATCACCATGACAAGATGTCAAAGAATTTTCATAAACATGTTCTAGATACATCCAGAGATCTTGTGTCCACAGGAAAGGAAAAACATACTTGCAAATGGTCACAAATTGATCCTGAAATTCCATCGCTACTTCCTTGAATTCATTAATTTTTTGTTGCAAAGTAACAATTAACTCTTTCTTTTCACTTACCCTTTTGATATTGAGAATGATATCAATATCATCCTTTACTCCTATGGCTTCCAAAGAGTTTGGTGATAATGAATTAATAAAATAAATTACTTGTTCACTTTCCTCTGTCTTTGATGATATATTAGGAAATAACTTGTTGATCAATGAGTACATTATCTATTATAAAACTTTCACAATAATGAAATAGCTCCAAATGTGATCCAAAGGTACACAATTGTTTTATGATCTTATCCCATAATTTATGCTTAGCATCAATTAAACACTTTCTCCCTAGGAATTGACTAAGTGTTTTCTTCAATAATTTATTTATATCATCATGAGATTTTACTAGCACAGATATTTTCTCATATTTCTGTTTCAATTGATCTTTCAATTCCTTTAATTTCCACTCTTTTCTTTTCTTCATCTAATCCATCTTATCTTTTATTGATTTGTTCAAACATTTGAATTGTTTGGTCAAGTTAGAAACTTGATCTTTGTATGTGTCATTTTGTCTAATAAATCGTCAACACTATCTTAATTTCATATGGATTGTATCAGTATATAAATTTTCATCTATCTTGGTACTTTATGGGTGGAAAAATTGGAGGAATTGGCTTGCAGGGCCATTTTAGTGGTAGGTCCTCACTTGGAAAATTGTGGTCTCGAACCTTACTAATCCATTTTGAGGCATTAAAATGCATTTTTAGGGTTACATCATATAGGAATTACACAAACCCACCTTCGAAATTGGTCTACGCATTGAAAAATTTCTAACGGTACAAAAATCGCCTCAATCAGAGCTCGTATGCAAAAGTTGTGCCTCCCGCAGATTGACCTACCTTGTTGACCACCATGGTACAATTGGATACCACATTAGCCCCATTACTCACACATATGGGGTAAGCCACATGTGGAATTTCTAGAAGATTCTAGAAGATCCAAACCTGATCACTAATTGAGGGTTGAAGAAGTCAAAACCCTAACCTTAGATGGCTATTGTCCTATGTTAAATACCAGGCTGCTAGGAGGAGAAAGGGTTCCATTCTTTATCATTTCACTTGTTTCATAGTTTACTAGACCATCTAAGCGGTATTTGTAGAGCATAACAGAGGACGAAAAAATTATGTAGCAACCATATAGGCCATAGTTTGAAAGGAAACTCCACAGTGAGTGCCTCTTTCTTTATATATGCATTTCCATAATTGAAGAAAAGAGAGAAGAGCATAGGCCTCACCTTCTATATGGGTTTTCTCCCATATTGGCTTTCCCAGGATATATCTTGTGTTCATTTGTGTGTGTATGATGTGTTCTTTTTCTCATTTATTTCATTTTCATATTCAATTATTTTCATAAATTTAAACAATAAGCTAGTAATAACTAGTCTAGGATGTAAGGAAATAAATGGCATAATCAAAGATTTCATAATGGTATAAGATATGTTGTGATGAAATAGTCCAGTGGAATATCCATGGCAGTTTACATATAATCATTACTAGAAAGACTAAGAATATTTTCAAC
Source organism: Picea glauca (assembly GCA_000966675.3). NCBI lineage: Eukaryota > Viridiplantae > Streptophyta > Pinopsida > Pinales > Pinaceae > Picea > Picea glauca. The sequence continues at coordinate 29,829 of JZKD02S1845948.1, read as the reverse complement.
ATCTTTATCAAAAACTTCTAACAAATATTTAAACTTCTAATATTTCTCTGTGATCTCTTTTTGTAACCTTCCTATCTCAGAGGAGTATTCTTCTTAAGTCTTCTCCTTTTATTTCTCAATCTCTTCCAACCTTCTAATCAATCATGATTTATTTTCCCTTAATCTCTCATTATATGATGCTAAAAAATATTTCTCCTTATAAGCATCATTCAACTCTTTAGGTTCTACAAATTCACTTTGAGGAATCTTGAGTCTAGACTTAAGATTCTTTATTTCCACATCATTTTCTTCCATTAGAATTTTATATTTTCACTGCTTTTATCTATATTGGATAGATTTATCATCGTGTTATCCAAATATTTAACCCTTGTAACATTAAATTTGTTTACAATCCTTTCATTCTTGAGCTAAATATTAAGCTTTCTTACTAAGTTTTGTAGCTTCTTTACATATTCTTTGGATTAAATTAATCTTCTATATACTATTTCTCCAGTTTTCTTGTTCAACTCCACCATATCTGGAACATTGACTTGATTTAAATCAACTTGTATAGATGTGGTTTTGTACTCTGATCGCTCTGAAACTTTTGAAATATCTTTATGCAATACCAATAAATTAAATTTATTCCTTTCTTGACTATTAGATGCCAAGAATCGAGGAGCTACAAGATCCTCTAACCACATTTTTGTTTCATAGCCAAGTTTCAATTGTTTGGAACCTTCATCACTAACTATAGAAAGTTTTGTTGTGTTTCCCTATTGAGATTATTATTGTGCCTCACTAGTTAACACACAATAGAGTGTGGGACTATTGACATATGATTAGAAGTAATGAAAAACACAAGTTTTCTTGACTTCTTGGGTTGCAACTCTTCTAGTATAGAATTAATCTACTCAATGAAATATTCTTGTGGAACTTCCTTTGAAGTTGTTTGAGAAGCATATAAATTGTGAAGCATATCCTTTAAACTTTTTTGTTTTATCTTATGTTCATCTGACATCTCTAACATTTTCCTTTTATTCCACTTCTCTTGTTCTACCAAGGATTAATTTGGAGAGATTACACACACCTAGGATATTTTTTTCTTATTTTACTATGTTTATTAGTCATTATTGAGGGTCTCCTATTTTTTAGGAACCTCTCCTACATTCTAGGAGAATATTCCCTTTTTTTGGCTAGCGGAGTGGAGTCATTTAGAGTAACTTTGGTTGTATCACCAAGTAAMCTTGGTATCATCATCAATAATGCACACTTACATTGGGATCATCACCAAGAATGTGWATTCCTTGTGCATTCTTGAACTCCTCATCATTTCACTATGGTCTGTCCARTTAACTTAAGATTGCATGACTAGTTGACTAGGACTAGGTGGTASTTAACTCTCGTAACTGCATGAGTGTGTCTAGATMTCKCTATATCACCACTATGGAGAATTAGTTGAGATATATAKAKTATATCATGTGTATTTTATCATTCATTCATTTGGTTAATAGAATTTTCATTCKTTTCTCTCCAATTTATCTCTCATATTCTTACCTTTGMAAGMTATATTYGTTCTTATGCTAGCTAGATATATTGTGYGGGTACTCACCACATTTTACATGGTATCAGAGCCCACATGATGCTAGGAAAAATTCACACCAACATTTTTATTTGTAGGTATTGAATATTGAAGAAAACATGAAGAATGGAATCTYTGCCATYTGCAATTCTCAGCCCATTCAACTACTTTGAATGGAAGCAAAAGATRGAKATTTTTCTCARRGGTAGAGGATTGTATAGGTTGACCATGTCTATGGAAACAAAACCCACTTMARYCATTAAAAAATACAAATATCTCAATAGAATGGATGAGGTTTACAGATCCCTTTGCATGCACATGTCCCCTGAGTTGTTGTTTCATGTATCAACTTGTAAAAAACCCAAATGAKATMTGAACCACCATGGAAGGAATCTTTGGAAAACAAGATGATATGAGAGGCCACATGTTTGARMTCGAATTACTTTCATTRGATCCAATTTTTTTTGAAAACATCCAATATTTCTTCACAAAGTACAAGGATTTTCTCYTGCAACTCAAGGCTTGTGARGTTGACAAATCAAAGGAGGAAAAGTGAATGGTTCTCACCATTTTGTCAAAACTTGGTCTAGAATACTCTGTCTTTGTTTCCRCATTACACACTCAGAGATTCACTGCTGGARAATCCTGGGCTATGCYCTCTTTGGATACCTTCATTTARGCCCTGATTCAKGAGCAATATAAACTCATCAAAATGGGTGTAATAAAAAAATCCAAAGCGCATGCACTTGTTTCACATGATGGAAAAATTTCTCAAAATTAGAAATCCAAAGTGATAGGAAAAACCAAGTCACATGGATATTCGAAGAAGGAATGGTACTCCAAACCCTTCAATGATTCCTCGGGATCCAAAAGTGGAAAAGACAAGAAAGGAAAAAATTGTACCTTCTACAATCAAGGATTCCATCTAGAGTCTTCATGCATGAAGAAGAAGATAGACCTTATGAATTATATTCTTCAAAAGAACAACCTTGAGGATAAAATTCCCAAGGGTGCCAAGAAGAAGCCAGAAGATCATGCTCCCAAAGATAATCATCATTCATTAGTTGTTTTTCACTCTTCACCTGATGCCTGGATTGTGGATTCAGGTGCATCGCACCATATGGATGCCACACATGATATATTATCCTCTTTAACTGCATGCAATGGTCCTCCTATTCTCATGAGAGATGAATCTTTAATCAAGGTCATCAAAAAATGGAGAGTAGAGCTAGATCATGGAAGTTTTGAAAAATTTCTCCATGTTTCTAAACTTTCCATGAATTTTCTCTTGGTGTATCAAATTATACACTCAAGCTCACACAAAAAGGTGGAGTTCACACTAGACTCTGTGTCCATATTCGACATGCAATACAACTCCAGGATTGTTGTCAGGGAGGTAAATCATCAATATTGGTTATACACTTTTTCTAAGTTTACTAAACTTGATTCCACTGCACTAGTTACGCATGTTGATGACAATAGTAGATTATGGCACAAGAGGTTTGGTCACCTGAACTCTAGGTACATGCAACAACTAAGAACGAAAAGGATGTTCACTATATTACCTGATATCCACTTTTCCAAAGGGGTTTGTGAAGGATTTTCCCTTAGTAATCACCCTCAAGAGAAGTTCAAGAAGGAAAAGGATCACAAGGCCTCCTCTCCATTAGATATGATTCATAGTGATCTCATGGGTCCATTTTCACATCCATCCATTAACAAGGAAATGTGCGTGCTCACATTTTTGGATGATTACTCATGCTATAATTGGGTAGTTTTTCTCGGGAAGAATTTTGAGGTCTTTGAGCATCTCAAAGAGTTCAAAGCACTTGTTGAGACTCAATCAGGGATAAATATCAAATCCCTCCATACAAATAATGGGGGGGAGTATGTAAATAAAGATGTTTAGAATATTTTTCTTGAGGCTGGGATATAGTTGCAACACATAGTACCATATACTCCACAGTAGAACAAGGTTTTTGAGCGGAAAAAAAGATCTCTCAAAGAGATGGAAAATTGCATGCTACATGAAAATGAACTTCCTACCAAGCTTTGGGATGATGCACTTAACTATTCCAATCACATTCATAACATATCCCCTAACAGATATGTTAAGGACATGACTCCTTTTGAGGCTTGGAGAGGAAAAAAAACTGGAATTCACCCACTTTCGTGTCTTCGACTCATGTGCATGAGCCTGAATTCCCTCTAAAAAAAGGAAAGTACTTGATCCACAGAGTACTGCATGTATATTTGTTGGATACCCAGACAGTGTGAAGGGATATAAACACATTTATCCCATTACAAACCAACTCATCATTGAGCGCAATGTTCAATTTGAGGAAAGTCTCTCGCATGCTCCACATGAGCTGCATGTAGGTACTTTTGTCCTTCCACCAATTAGAGATGGCAAGTCTACACATTCAGACTCTACTTCATTTATGAGTTCTGACATATATTCATAGGATTCAGAACATGTAGATGCATAGTTAGTACAGGTAGATGAGGAGCCAAAGTAGAGGCCCAAGTGAGCACAAACCAATCTTCAAGATGTAGAAGATCTTGTTGGGGATCCAACAGATATCAGGAGGACTCGATCTCAATTTGAGGAACCTCCTCATGTATTCCCAACCATTTATCCCATGTTTCCTATGCAATGTTATGTGGCTCAATCTTCAGACCCGCAGACCTATAGCGAGGCTACAGGGAATCCCTTTTGGGAATCAACCATGCAAGAGGAGTGAAACTCCCTCCTCGAGAACTAGACTTGGGATCTATTTCCGCTTCCTTCAGGAATAAATCCTATCAAATGCAGATGGGTCTATAGGACCAAGAGTACAGTATATGGTCAATTTATAAGGAAAGACTAGTTTCCAAAGGCTTTAAGAAAATTCATGGCATATACTACAATGAGACATTCACTCCAGTAGTAAATATGGACTCCATTTGTTTGGCCCTTGATATTACGGAATCCAAAGGATGGGAATTCCATCATATGGATGTGATGAATGCATTTCTACATGAAGATATCTTAGAGGATATTTACATGGAGCATCCACCTGGATTCATACAAGATTCATCTTTGGTTTTCATAATCAAGAAGTCTCTCTATGGCCTCAAGCATGTGCCAAGATCAAGGTACACCAAGATGAACTCCTACATGTTCTCCCAAAATTTTTTGAGATGAAAATATGATCCAATTGTCTACATGCTCAGAACTACCAATTCACTTATGATTCTAGTTATTTATGTGGATTATATTTTGATCATTGGATGCTCAACTTCATCGATTACTATGGTGAAGGGGATTCTGCATGATAGTTTTTTATGATGGACATGGGTCCACTCCATTACTTCCTTGGCATTGATATTAGTTAGGATTCTTTAGGAATCAATCTATCTCAAGCCAAGTGTTCTCAATATCTCATGGAGAGATTTCACATGACAATCCCCTACACCCTTCCTGTCTAGGTTAAGACTCAAGGATGGTGGGGACACTCCACTAGTTGATAACACTTTGTAAAAACAACTTGTGGGAAGTTTTTTGTATCTATCCCACACCCAACCAGACCTATCATATGCAGTGGGAGCAATAGTATCCCGGTACATGCACGAGCCACATGAGTTACACTGGAAGGTTTCAAAGCATATCCTTTGGTACTTTTAGGGCACCATCAACTATGGGATTCATTATGCATCAGGATCTACATTGGGTCTCATAGGAGTCACAGATTCTGACTAGGCAAGTGACAATAATGATCACAAGTCCACATCTAAATACACTCTTAGTTTGTGTTCAGGGCATATCTGTTGGTCGAGAAAGAAGCAATTTGTTATTACTCTATCTTCAACTGAGGCTTAGTATAGAGGAGTAGTTAACAACACCATCTAGGAATTGTGGCTACAAAAATTCCTTACCAAGTTGGGTATCCAATTCCATAGACCAAATGGCATTTGGTGTGACAACCAGAGTACTCTAAAGTTTTGTAGACACCCAGTGCAACGACAATGAAAAATGCATATCAATATCCATATGCACTATATCAAATATCTAGGCCACGAGATGATTACCAACCTGTAGTTCTATCCTTCCTATGAACAAACTGCTGACATCTTCACCAAGACTTTCATTGAGCAGAAGTTTCTCTCTCCGCGCGATCATCTTGGAGTGAAGGACATAGTTGCTTAGCAACTAAATTTTTTTCTTTTGATGCATTGTACCTTGAGGGGGGGGTTTCCCATGAGGTTTTCCCTTTTTAATCACTTTATTTCAGTGTTCATTAGTTGAATTGTTCATGGGTACCTAACATGGCCTTTGTTTCTGGGATCCATTCCTCATTACCCATAATAGTTTTTAGGGGGGTGTTGGAGATATTACACACACCTAGAATATTTTTTCCTTATTTTACTATGTTTATTATTCATTATTGAGGTTCTCCTATTTTTAAGGAACCTCTCCTACATTCTAGGAGAATATTCTCTTCAATTGACTAGCGAAGTGGAGTCATTCAGAGTAACTTTGGTTTTATCACCAAGTAACCTCTGGACCATCACCAGTAATGCACACTTACCTTGGGATCATCACCAGGAAGAAACATTCCTTTTTCATGCTTTATCTCCTCCTCATTTCACTCTGGTCTGTCCAGTTAACTGAAGACTGCATGATAGTTGACTAGGACTAGGTGGAAGTTAGCTCCTGTCACTGCTTGAGTGTGTCTAGATCTCTCTATACCACCACTGTGGTGCATTATTTGAGCTATACAGAGTATATCATGTGTATTTTATCATTCACTCATTTGGTTAATATAGTTCTCATTATTTTCTCTCAAATTCAGCTCTCATCTTCTTACCTTTGCAAGTTATGTTTGTTCTTTTGCTAGGTAGATCTCTTGTGTAGGTACTCACCACATTTTACAACTTCTTCTATTAAATTCATCATGGTAGCACTTGCTTCTATGTAATATTGGACATATGTATTTTTTCAACTATACTATAGTTAGAATCTTTAATATTTGTAATTGAACCAGGCACCATTATGAGATTTGATTTTTTCATAGGTTCTTCTTTCATGTCCACGCCCGCTACCTGCATTTTCATCAGAGATTGCACCTCTTCATAGGTGTCTTTGTTAAATGTCGTTTCAAGCTCATGATTACAAAGATGAATATTTTTGGGTATGTGTTATATTATTTTCATGACCAACCCCACACACTTCATTGTGTTGGGCATAACAGGGGGGTCACAAGGGGGTGTAACCCATGGAAATTTTTTGGGTCAGTTTTTGTGTCTATTTTTAGCAGTTTGCAGCACACTGTTTTCTCCTTTGGCGTTTTTTTGGTGCATGAAAAGATTAGTGGCTTAACCCATAGTTTTCTAATTCTTGTTAAGGAATTAGGGTTGTAGTCTAATCTAGGTCAATGGATTGGGGATTATGTATTCCTCAATATACTATAGGTATTGTATTATAAACAATGAAGTTAGAGGATGATGAATAAGAATTAGAGTTGTGTCTCTAGATAGGTTGCTAGTTTTCCTGTTTTGGGTTTCTAGGGTAAATCTCTATGTAAATGTGTGATTACAATTATGTTCTTTTCTATTTTTTAAGAATCTGTATGCATTTCATTACTTTAAAATGTTTAAAACTTACTCTTGGTATCAAAGTGGTTATTGGTGATGGGCCCCAATATTTCCTATCTGAAGGTCCCATCAAAGACATGATTTTGACCATTATGTACCTAAAAACTCACTTTGACTGATAATGCAGGCACCACCTGCTATGTCGAAGCAGATCTTCGATTCCGCCATTTACTGTACTGGAATCTTTCTTGCATATGGTCTTCATCATTCTTTGACAGGGCTAAATTAGCTAAC
>JZKD02S1845948.1:0-16182 GCA_000966675.3 Picea glauca | reverse complement strand
TTCCACAAAATAATAAATTATACAAGTGTGAGACCCTAGGTCTCTTTGAATTCTCTCAACTTTGGTGAAGTCATGGGTGACTTCATTTTCATGAGCTTATGCTCCTGCATCAACTGACCATGTCTAATACTAATTATGGATATTTTGAAAGTCACCTAATGAATAGTTTTGAGATTTATATTTAATGAGTAGTGGTTATATTTTTGTTTAATTTTCATGGTGAAAGTGTATGTGTAGCATAATTTCAGCAGGTTGAACCATTCATGAAGACATGAAGATCCTAACACAAAGATAAAATCAAGGATCTTGTCTCTATCTACCTCTAGATTCATTGCCAAAGAATTAATGACCACTATCTACAAAATCAACCTTGAAATATAAAAAATATATCCAAGAATAAGGTCGAGTTCTTTAGTTGTATAAACACAAGAACAAGGCCGAGTTCTCTAGTTGTATAAATACACCTCAAAGAGGAAGGACAAGGGGAGGAAAATTAGAGAATTGAGTATTGCATTTTGTTATTGTACTTGAAGAGTTTTTGAAGACTTGGAGCTATGCTCCCTGGATATAATTGGTGTTACTGATTAATAAATATGTTCTCCTTTTCATCTCATTAAGTCTTTTTAGGTTCCTCGTGCTGCTTGGATAAGGCCCACCAAAGAGGGCTCAAGGACCCTTTTTTGTATTTCTTATTTTTCATGTTATTTTGTTGTATTTTATCTTTTTAAATATTTTCCAGAGAATTATATAATCAGGAAGATCATATTCTAGTATATTTTTTATCCATATTTAACTTGTTGATAACTTGTAATGTTCATTCTATTTCCCGTAGAAGTGGTTGCAAGTTGATTGAAGTGATTATGAGCATATTTTTAGGACTATGAAATTCATTTATGCATCATTGCAGCATGATTTGACTTTGTGAATATTTTAGGAAAAATTAATAGGATCTTTAGACCTCTCCTCACCATCCTGTAGAAGCTCTGATAGAAACTGTATGGTTCCTATAGAAACTTCCACAATTTCTGTAGGACAGTTTAGATTGCAATTTCTTGTACTTCTTGCATTTCCTTTTTGATGGTTACAATTACCAATAAGATGAAAATGGGTTATGATATTTTTCAGGGGTTAGGAACCAATATTCATGAAATTAGATTAATATTTATTATTTGTAGTTAGATTAATTTCTTTCTCATCCTAGTGTGACTTTTCATTTATGCAACTAGATTAATCTTTCTTTTTTATAGTTAAATTAGTTCCGTTTTAGCTTAATGTGACTTTCATTTATGCAACTATATTAGTTTTCATTTATGCAATAAAATCATTTTTCCTTCAACAAGTTGTAATTAGGATTTATGCTCATTTGATTTAATTCAATTGATCAAACACATACCTAGAATGTTGTCAGTCCTAACCATGAGATAGATGTTCAGTTCATTCTGCATATACTTTGCACAATACCTATAAAGTTTGTATGAGCCCTGGGTTGATCATTAAAGTATAAATATGAGAAAGTGGTAACATTATTATTTATATTCCAAGGCCCATCAATTTTTGGTGTCATTGTCGGGGAGGTGCTAAATATTGCACATCATCTTCATTTTTCTTTTTCATAAAGATGCATTTTAGAGGTATATAAGAAAAAAAAAAATTCCTATGTTGTGAATTTTATACATGAATTAATCAACCTAGAGATAATATAGGAAATTTTTTTCCCCAAACCCCCACCACAGAAATAGGTCCAAGTAATCGAAAAACTGGTTGTAGAACTCTTTTTCCAGAAGATCCAAAAAATCTTGAGTATTTCTTGTAAAGAGAAGAAAGAGAATTTGAAAATCTCTCAGAGGAAGGCCAATATCCATCCCACCATATAATGGCTAGTGAGGAAGATCAAGAAATGTTTTTTGAGTTTCCTATATGGGAAACCAATGGAGAAACTAAAATGAAAACATCAATCCTTCTGCCTTACCTCACTTCCATGTTCTTGTTTCAGAAGATCCTGACACCTTTTTGTTTGAATTTGCAATTGCGTGTAGAAATTATGATTATACTACATATGAAAAATATATCAAGCTCTTTACTCTACTCTAAAGGATTCATATCTAAGATGGTTCATGAGATTGGAAAGAAACAACATTACAATATGGGACCAAATGAAAAATGCCTTCAGATAAAAGTATAGGGATTATTGCAGAGCAAGGGATACAAGAAATGAAATCTTTAGGATGACCCAAGGAGTGGATGAATCTTTAGAATACTTCAAAGAGATATTCCTACTAAGCTACAAGAGGGCCCACAACTACACTCTAGATGAAGATTCTCTAAAACATGTATTACTCAGAGGACTATGGGAAGAACTCATGGAAACACCAAAAATATTATAAAATAGAGATATTCACCAGATGGATTATGAGGATACCAAGAAAATATTTGAAAATCATTCCAGATCCTCAAGAAAGAAAGTTATAAGTGGTGAAGGAATGGTAACACAATCTTATAACCCTGCAATTATTATCAAGAATGAGATAGGAGGATTGTTAGAAAATATGAAGACTGGTATTTTGCATTCATTATCTATGCAAATGGATACCTTCCAAATAGAAAATAAACAGGAGGAAGCAGAAAAAACATTAGCTATATTTTTCCCTAAATGCACCAAAAGACATCCTAGGAATGAATGCCTACTTAACATTATAGAGGTTTTTTCTATTTTGAAGAAGCCCATGCAACTGAAAAATTCCCTTCCCTTCTAGGACTAAAAGCTACATTCCAAGGAGTAGAATAAAATGTGGAGCCAGTATGCTTCATAAATCAAAGATGACTAGGAGCACCAAGACCCTTCCAATCCATTATGGGCTACAATTCTTCTCAATATTTTGGTGGATATAATGCACAAATTCCTTCTCAACCTTGGTATAATATTAACCAATCACCTTGGACAATTCCAAATCAATCTCAATACCAAGGCCAACCTATTCCTTCTCCATGCTAACCATGACCTAGTTTACCACAAGTTCAAATTCCTCAATGGACTCATCCACCACAAGAATGGAGGCCCCAAAATTCTCAACAAAAATAATTCATGTCTCCTCCTTCTTAGGAAAATAACAATATTTAGAATAGTTTTCCTCCCAAAAAACCACAATTACCTACTCAATCTCCCCCCAATCCAAATAACAAGTAGATTCATCTTATGTATAATAATCAGGCCACATGTCAAACCTACTCCCTAGATGTTTAGGAAACCAACTTTAGATAAGGAAAAGACTTACAGAGACCTCCAAAGCCCATAATATATATTTTTTGAAAAATATGACACCTTTTTACCACAACCTCAAGCCCCACCTTACTCTGAAAGGTGAATGTTAAGAAATCTTATACATAAGAAGAAAATGAACTCTTAGGAGAACTAAAAAACTTATGTGTTAGGATACCTCTCTTACAAACTATCAAATATATACCTATTTATAAAAAAATAATCAATTAAGAATGCACCAAGAGACCAGGGAGAAAGAAAAAGGAGACCATATAATCAATGTCATATGAAAATCAACATATCTCATGCTTGTAAGGATAATTGTTCCTAAATATTTGAATGTAGGTAGTCCTTTAGTAAATGTGCACATTAACAACAACCTGATTCAAAAAACTCTCATAGATTTAGGGATGGCAATAAATATTATGACCAAGGATACAAGGTTAATATTAAACCTTCATGGATCCCTAAGACATACATCCACTATGCTTCAACTTGCATATAGATCTACAGTGAAACATGAGGGAGTGTTGAAAGATAAAATAATCTCCGTTGATTCTTGGGAATATCCCACTAATCGTTTAGTCCTCCAACCCAAATCTAGATTCAATGGGTATCCTCTTATCTTGGGAAGGCCTTGGATGGCCACAATAGATGCATACATCAATTGTAGGGTATGGAACATGACCGTTACCCATGGGAAATCCCAAAAACAAGTTGTCCTCTACCCCCCCTGATCAACCTCTAATGACATAAAATTTTCCAATGTGGGTAGAGGAAGAGGAAGAGGACCTGGTCTAGACCTCTATTTACCCCATATGCACCATTAATATAGCCTTGTTTAGCAACAAAATTTATGACGACACCTTTATCTCAAATTTCCTGCAAAGCCAATGCCCCGTTGATGTAAGAAAATAAGGCATAAGTAATGAAAATGAATATGAAAAATATGTTGATAAGGAAGGAGAATAATGGAAACTACTTTTCATAGATGAAACTAATAATTCCATTGTCAAAACTATAGAAATCAACCCCTCAAAAATATTAAAAATCAGCACAAATCTTACTGACAAACAACAACAGAAATTATTAGTTGTGCTAAACAAAATTGTTGTAGCCTTTGCATGGGACTATAAAGATATGAAATGCATACACCCCTCTATATGTACCTATCATATATACATTAAAGAAGACTAGAAACCTATTAAGAAGCCTCAAAGGAGGATGAACCTTGCATTAAAAGACATTGTCAAACAAGAATTACAAAAAATGTTAGATGTTGGTTTCATTTACCCAATTTCAGATAGTGAATGGGTTTCACCTTTGGTTATTGCTCCTAAAAAGAATGGGAAATGGAAAATATGTGTGGATTAGAGGGTATTGGAATGCAGTTGTAAGACCCTAGGTTCAAGTTATATTAACCAACAAAACCCTTCAGACATCGTCCCTTTTAGCATCACTTGCATGCAAGTGAAGTGTCACCTGAGATATCTATTGGGGTTGTAGGAACCAAGTTTCTGCAGTAGTGAGGGAATGGGAGGTGCTCATATTAATGATTCTTACTTATCTGTTCTTTGTGCATTATCTTATATTTAGTATTCCTTGGTTACTTAGTGAATTCAGTATAGATTACCAATATACTACAGATTGCAACATAAACCATTCACTTTAACATTCATAACTATTGTGCAGTGATCATATAGTAAACAAATATAGTCTAACATGCATAAGAGAACATTCATGATCAATCACATGAAAGACAATAAAACACAATATTTAACATGGTTCACCCAAATTTGGGCTACGTCCACAATGACTCGCTTCTTTACTATTCATTATATAATCATCTCAAGTTAAGCACTACGCTTACAACATAGATATCAAGATATATCTCTCTCCATATTGCCTATCCTCTATGTAGTGCAAGCATCTCTCTATAAATCTCTTTCTCCACTCAAACATAGAATTTATTCCTCATATTCAGTCTATTCTCTCACTCTCCTCATGAACATAATAACATAGACTAGAACATATCAACACTCACAAATGAACCAATGAACGAACAACACCTATTCTACCCGACCCATTACATATTTATACATGGATTCTAGGGCTCAAAAACCCAATTACAACTCATTATGACTTATGACAACTTGTGTTGACTCGTTGTTTGGGCTTGTTTTTCCTGCTTTGGCGTTTGTATGCTGCTTTTTTACCCCTAAATGTTGTTCTTCCTGCTTTTGTGCATATTTCTACTTGTATCATGTCGAACTATTATCATTTCTTTTCTCCTTCTTTCTTCTATTGTTTTATTCTCTTCATTATTCTCTACTAAGTATGTTCTTACTACACACTTTTGAGCCTGCATGTTCCTTTACTGCACACTTCGCTCCTGCCTTGTCTTCTTCCTTCTGCTACTGCACATATCCTCCATACTTAGGATTTTCCTGAAAATTAAATCCAAAATGCCCGTCCAATAAGCCCCCAACACTCACCTGTGGCTCGTCCCGAGCCACTCAGGCCTATTGTGCACCCCTCCATGCTTCTATGAACTTTTAGGAGGTGTCTTTTGATGTCATGACATCCTTTTTATTTCTTCCTTTGTTCCCAAAATTTCCTCTACACCCTGCACAGTCAGGGTTGTGAGCTTCTCTTCTGTGTCATGCACTACTTGCTTCAATTTACCTTGCATAGCTACTAATTCTCCTATCACCCTTAGTGCCTCATCTTGCATCGGTCCTAATCACTGATGGATAATTTTCTATTGGTCCCGAATATTTTTTGATTTCCTCATATGAGTGCCTTTGTGAAAAAATGGTCATCATTCATTCAACAAGTGGTAGAGTGTTTATGCTCTTCAAAGCCTTCTGTTCCTTTTCATGTGCATCCCACAATATAGCTTCTACTACCTTCATTTCTGGAACCTCCATCAAAGTTTTCTAGATATGTGCACTTTCTTCACAGAGCTTTGCACATTCCCCCTCCAAATTCTTGATATTTTCTATTGTTGTCATCATTGTTCTCTCTCTTCCTGCCCTTTCTTCTGGCAGTGTTCCTGGTGTTGTACGCAATTGCAAGTCTTCAATCCTTTTGTGGAAGCCTTTGATGACTTCACCGATTCTCGAGACCTGTTCCTCCATGGTGGTCTCTACTAATGGTACTTTGGTATTTTCCTTATACAACTTTTGGACGGAAAGTTGTGTCTTATGTGCTATTTGCTTGGCTTCATCCTTCTCTTTTAAGGATTTATCGACCCTTTCCTCATCCTCATTCTTCTCCTTCATCACTCCTTCCACTTTTTCTTCAACTTCTTTCTTTTCCTGTAGAGAAGTTGCATACTTTTGCTACATTTGAGCCCTCTCATCTGTCACTTTGTTCAATTCTCTTCTTAATAATTATACGTGGATCCTTATCTCATGCATAATTCCTATCTGCAAGCTCTATAGTATGTGTATAGGCATCTGTGACACTAGTATGTTCATGTGGCTTAATGTTTTCATCTATTCTTGCAACTCTGGTGTCAAGAACTCAACTGCATATGTCTCTATTTGTAACACTTTGTGCCCAACTACTAACTCAGACATGAACGCATTGGTAGTTTGTGCTTCCTCCCCTGGACTCGTGGATGGTCCTTCACCATATCCCTTTTTTGATGCTATATTCATGGTCTCCAGTAGTTGTTGTATTTTTATCAATTGGTCATGCACCTTCTCGTGGTGTTTTGCATGTTTCCTTGTTACTTATTCAATGGCCTCCTCTGCGACATTCCACACTTGGTATCCAATTCTTTCCATGTCGTCATCTGTAATATTATAGACAAGTGATTGCTTGTGCGCTTTCATGTTTTTTCACGCAACGATTGTTGGACCCTTCCCCTTGTATTTTAATTTTACTCCTGCTCATGGGACTATGGACTACACTTCTCCTGTTGATGGTCCCAACGTATCCCTTATGCCATTGTTTTTCCCATTTCCTTGTCCTTCGTCTTATGATTCTTCGTCCTTATCCTATTCTGCTTCCTCTTTCGGGTGGTCCATTTGTTCTACTGGTATTTTCCACTCATCTTCCCAATCATTAGCGATCATGCATACATCATATTTTGTTAATTTGTAGCTGGTTGGTAGCCACTAGTGTGTAGGTTCCCTTTTTGCTCAAATGTACATATGGTGCATCTTTGCTTTGAATCACGCAATATCCTGGTATGTTTCTACTGTCTAGGCTGTGATGTGTGATATATGTTCTACGATGTAACTGATTGTGTCAAAGTAGACATAAAATGTAACATTGTTGTATACGTGTCTCCTTTTGTTTGTCGTATTCCATAAGTTGGCATACCGTGCAGCTGCATTACCTCTACTAGTTTCTCTCATATGTTGGTAATGACTGGGATATTTCCATCCAACTAGTGCAATCAAGATAACAAGCCAGGAATAATGAAATTGTGTGCCTTTCTCCTGGGATTCTATGTAGTCTATCAAAAATTGGTTTACCAAAAATGTGGCCCAATTCAATTGGACCCCCTCTATGCATTTTTCTGCGGCTACAATTAATGCATCCAACACTTCTTCCTTTCATCATTTCCTCAACAATTTGTAGGCCAACACCTACATTGCAAAGTGATCAATATCATTGTTGATTCTCGTGACATCTAACCCCCTCTTTCCTCTAAAAGTGTGAAACTTATCTTTCATAGATTCTGCTAGTGTTTTCTCCCCTGCTTTGTTTTGTAACAATGTGGTTGGATCATCTCCTACTTTTGGAAAACTTATGATCTGTGCAATAATTTGGGTATCAATTGATACCAATGGGTCAAGCCACAATGTTTCTCCATAGAGGAAATTGAGTAATATCTTGACACAAGAGTTTATTTTGAGACTTCATCCAAAATGGGGGATCTCCAGTAGGTTCAATATCCCTGACCTGACAAGTCTTGTTCCCACGTCTACGGTTCAAGTAGTATTTCTCTTGTCCCTAGTATTCTTTTGACACACAAATAGTTTTCCCTTTCCAGCTTAGGAAAATTATGTTCATCCATGATATCCTGATCCACAAACTTCAGGGAAACAATCTTTCCTATAATGTCCCCTTCAACAACTACACCAGGTGGCATTTCCCATGTGGAAAGTGGGTATTTTCCATCTGCATGTACTTTAACTTGAGGCACGATGTCTTTTCATGGTGGTATAGAGTCCCTGTGAAAACTTAACTATGAATCCAAAGATCTAGGTGTTTCCTCGAACACTGGTGAAACTTGTGGTCTTTTTGGTTTCTTGCATGTTGTTGTTGCTAGTGCTCCAACTTTTTGTGGGGCCATTGTTCTTTGTGACAAGTTTATTTTCTTGCTTTGTGTTGGGTATGGGCCAACTCTAGTTTGGCTATGTATGATCTATATGCTCACAACTTTGAGTAATTGCAAATAACCTTCCCTGTCGATCCCTTTTCTGCTTTTATCACCCTTCGATAGATGTATAATTTATTTTGCTCCCAATAGAAGTGTCAAATTCAGTAAGAATATGCCATTAATACTTCCTTATTGTGAAATTAATGGAAAATCCCCCACTAGATTTTTCCTTTGATCTGCCAGTCTGTCCCTATCCTCAGCGTCACCCTCTATTTATGACTATGCCTTTCCAATATGTTTCATCATTTATGTCTTTGTAACTATTGTTTTCATTCTTTAATGTCTTTAATGGTTCTTGTTCTGTGCTTGAATTTTTCCCTCACTTAACTGACTTTGCATTGTTTATTTTATCGGTGTGATACACCCTTTTTCTGCGCGATACTTCTTCCATTTTACCCTTGTGTTTCTTCTTGTTTTCTGACGTTTTATTTGTTTTCTTCCTTTTTCTTCCTTTTTCTTCCTTTTTGTACTTTTTGTTTGTTTTTTTGTGTTTTACCTTCCTACTGTATTACAAATACTATGATACATGTATTCTTGCGTAGTTCATATTAATGCATATATGATCGACCATCTCTATAGAGTTTCAACCGGCTCCCATTCACCATTCCTCCTAGGGTTTCTCCACTCAATGTTTCCAACTGCATTGCACCTGTTTCTGTCACACCCTGGATTACATAGGGGCCTAACCAATGCATTCAAAACTTTCCTGGATATTGCATGAACTTAATATCGTAGAGTAATACTGAGTATCCCACTTGAAAAAATTTATGTTTAATATGTCTATCATTGCATGTCTTTTCCCTTGCCTTATGAACTTGCTAGTTGAAGCCTGCGACAAATAGATCTTCTTCAAGCTTTACTAACTATGAAAATATCTTCTCTACTGTGAAAGAATTTGAAAGATCAATAATTGTTGCAATCTATAGGCTAGGTAGAATAAAATCCATCAACATCACTGCTTCTTGGCCGTAGACCAACCTAAAAGGTTTTTTCCTAGTCAACTTCTTTCTTGTAGTCCTGTATTCCCATAAAACTATAAGAACCCTTAAGTCCCAATCATATCTCCCTACGTTGCAAATATTTGTCAAAGCATTCTCTAGAATTTTAATAAAATCTTCTACTATCCCATTAGCCCGAGGATGATATAGAGTACTCTTATGATGATGAATTTGAAATTCTTTAGTCAATGCTACAATTGTCTTATTCAGGAAGTGTGTTCCTTGATCACTGAGTAATATGCGTGGAAATCCAAATCGTGTGACTACATTCTCAAATAGAAACTGCATAGTTGTCTTTGTGGTATAGTCTAAGAATGGTGTTTCTTCTTCCCATTTGGTCAAATACTCCATCGCAATGATTATGTACCTCGCTCCTAATCTTCTTGTTGATGGGTCGATTGGCCCCACAAATTCTATTTCCCATTTATGAAACACTTTTAACATAACCTATGGGTGTAAAGGAATTCCATCCCTCTTGGATGGATTTCCCACTCTTTGACATACGTTTCATGCTTGGTGTTAGCACCAA
Source organism: Picea glauca (assembly GCA_000966675.3). Lineage (NCBI taxonomy): Eukaryota > Viridiplantae > Streptophyta > Pinopsida > Pinales > Pinaceae > Picea > Picea glauca. The sequence continues at coordinate 5,998 of JZKD02S1845948.1, read as the reverse complement.
TATTGTTTTTAGCGCGTGCCCATCATGTAACATCTCCAAGGGTCGGTTTCAAAAGGAATCTTTATCATTTCTTATATTCATTTCCATTTGCAATTGTGTGCTGCAAAATAAACTATGTACTGCAAACTTTACTGTGTGCTACAAACTAGACTGTGCACTGCAAACTCAATTGTGCGCTGCAAACTAAACTGAAATAGTTTACAACAAATCAGTACACATCAAAATCGCATTTTCATCATAAATTTTAAATTCCAATCAGGGTTCTTCTAAATGTTTTTTTAGAGATGGATAATAACATCATTGACTTTCTAACCAAAAAATAAGCCCCACCCAATTCGTTGTTTTGGAGAAAGGTTGAAATCATCACCTACATGAAAGTTTGCAGCAAATCCTGAAATTGTGCTGCAAACTCTAACAGTCTGATAAATCCGAGTTGTAGGAGAGTTGCCACCTGTCTAAGGAGGTTATAATGGGTTCTCAGAGATTAGTTATACACCAAAGGACACTTGTACCTAATATTCAACTCCACTAAATCTCCATGCAATGAGATGGCTACAGTTGCATTTATTCTAAAAGACAGTTTTTGGGAGTCAAGGAATTAGTTGGATTTTTTGTTTACCACATATCTCCAAGACATAGAATCCAATGCATGGAGTAGGCTGTGACCTCCTAGAGATATTATTGATGTAATTTTCTATTTAATGAGTGAGAGGACTCCAAAATTAGAGGCTGGAGTTAGGAGAGAGTTGGAGAGGTAGTTTAGCTGTGTATGTTGATTTGTAAGCCTGATGGGCATATCAAAATGTAGCATTTCTGCCATTAGAGATTCATGAGAGTTGTTACTATTAGATTGTGTTTTGTTTATTTTCCATTCTACATTTTCATCTTGCTTGAATGAATTTTAGATATTGAGGATCAATGGTTGTTCATGTGTAGGAGATTCATGAACTGCAAAGGATTTGCAGTGATTATCTTCTTTCATGATTTATGTTCAAGTATTATTTTTATTCATTTTGCAAAGAGGATCATTTCTTGATGAATATTTCTTCTTAGTGTTATCTACTTAATTCTTTTGTTCATCATTATATATCCCTTTTGTCTGGTAGGTATCTTGATTGCCTTTGATCTGCAAAATGTTATGACTCCATGCCCAATGGAATGTCTCTATAGACAATTTGTTGATCTCTCTATTGTTCTTTCTTTCTAATCTACCAACCATAAAATTGATTTAATTATTCAAATTATAATGGGTACTAGGCTTACACCTACAATAGTCTAGGTGTGACTTCTAGTGCTAACAGTTTTGGCGTTGTTGTTAGGGATGAAGTTGAAGATTTTCCCTGGGAGAACGACAAAGCTTAGATCCAATATTTGGTGGTGAAAAAAGGCTTCTAACACAATATAGACTGCATCATTCACTTAGCGACTCTATGAAGGACAGATCCAGTGGTGACTGCACAATTTCATATTGTCAAAGACATTTTTTGTTGTTTTGTCTTGGAGGTTTGCACCTCTTAACTTTTTTGCAGTTCCTGGTTTCCCACATCTAGTATGTCATATATCATAATGGAGATATTTTCTTCCTGTATTCAGAGAAAGGAAGGAGGACAATCATGAACAACACCTCATTATGTTTCATCAATGTATGGATCAATTAGATATATATCATGAGGATGTGTTCATGAAAATGTTCATTTATTCAATAGAAGGAGACACTCGAGGATGGTATAAATCTCTTCCTCCCTCAAGTATTTCATCATTACAAGAGTTTCATATCATGTTGCATCATTATTTCAAAAGATTTTATCCAGCTGATCTTGTTTTTGAAAACTATTGAAAAGAATTTGAATTCTACATCCAACATTCATTTAGCAATTATTCTAGTTATAAGGATGGAGAAGAAAATACTATTGAGCATGTAGAGGAGGAATCATCCCCATGTAAAACCTTCTCTAGTTCTTTAGTTTCGAAAGAAGAGTCTATTGATTGTTTTAATGATAAGGATGTTGGTGATAGAAACACTGTTGTCCTTGAATCGAATGTATCTAGCATTTTTGAGGCTGCTCCAAATTTTCATGAAGATCGATTTCTTCTTTTAAGTATTCAGATGCCAAAGAACTAATGTACACATCAACATATGATAGCTATGAAAATGATGCTTGTCATGAAGAAGTAGTTACAGAAGAAGATTTTCCTCAGGTCTTTCAATAGATTTCCCATGATGTGTTGTCACCTGTGATTGAAGAGAAGGATGATAAACAAGTCCCTCAGCTTGTGTGTGTTCAAATTTGACCTATTTATGATAACTTTGAAAGTATACTTACTCATGTAAACGATCATGAAGACAAGCTTCATTTTCAGCCTTCACTTGAAATATTTGGCAACAATGGAAATATATTGCATCAGTATTTTGTTTTTCAAAATAGGAGAGATCATAATGTTATTCACATAGCAGATTCGGTACAATGGAAACCTTGTCCTTTGGATCAGCCCAAATTTTTTTGTCATGAGTTTCATGATTCAATAACCGATTGGATAGAGTTTCTATTTTCAAAATCTTCACACACTAACAATTTGGGCATGGTGTTTATTTTTTGTTGTGAGTATGAGTTGTCTAAGAATTTTTTTTTGCATGCATTAAATGTTTTTTTATGTTTTTTTAGACAGTTGCAAGCATAAAGCCATGCCAAGAAATTAGTTGGTTGATTGGCTATTTTGGAAATTTGTATATGTTAGAATATAGAAGATGTTGCACTCGTTTTACCATTGACGATACCTTTGTCACCCAACCATAGGCCGAATCCTCCCTCCGAGCACCTTAACCTTGACTGAGAATTTCTCCGGAAGCAAACCCTAGGCTAGATAGCCAAACATAGAGTAGCGCATCAATCCCCAAGGATAGCACATCACAAAAAGATGATCAGATGTTACAAACCCTAGCCAAGAGATATCCAAGCCAATACTGGAACTAGCTGCTACTGCAGCTGCACCTGCAACCCTCCTCCAAACCTGTGCACCAGACTGCAACTGCAGTGCGCACCAAACTGCAGAACTGCAATTCTGAGATGCTGCAAATGAGAATTGGCGCCCTGTATTTATAGTAATCCTGCCAGTTTTGTTGGGGCCGACTTCTCCTTCTGGGTATGTTTCTATTCAATATATTATTATAATTTCTGGCCGACTTCTTCTCTTGGAGGCTAATAGCCTAATATAAATTATCTTCTTGAGACGACAAGGCTTCTAGGGTTATTAGCCAATTCATTAGGGTTTCTCTTGCTTCCCAGAGTCTTCTATTCTCATTAGGTTCACGCATGGGGGTAAATACCTCCCGCATCTACCATAATATTAACACTCCCTCCTAGCTAGAGAGGTATTTACAAGTAATGGACTTGAGCACAAAATATACCATTTACCCGATAGCATCAATATAGTCATCTAGACTATTTCATGACTAGATCATGAGCATCACCATCATCATCAACTGCATCATCTCTCGAAACCATACTTCATCTGAGTAGTTAGATATGATGTTGGATAAGTCACTCTCACCATAGAGTGATACAAGAGGAGTAAAGGCTTTGAACTATTTTCTGTCTGGAAAATCTTTGTTCATCATTCGTCTAAATGATCATTATCTCCAATAAACTGTTGATAGTCTTCAAAGAAATTAAAACAAGGATAGAACACACCTATGTCTCTTCATAGTAGTACATAACTATAATCCAGTGGTTCACTACCACATCAAGTAATACATAAGTACTTGATCAACAACATATGGTTGCGAACGGTGAAACATATTCACCACAGTAGTCCTCATCTATTGTCATATAGTCTTCATAACAAACATCTGAGAGCATCTTGCATAGAAACAATGTTATGATAAAAATTGTATCATCTGGGCCAATCTTTCACTCACGTCTATGAGATCTGAAAGAATGTCTGCCACCACAGTAGTCTTCATCTACATAGAAACAATGTTATGATAAAAACTAAATCAACTGGGCCAATCTTTCACTCATGTTTGTGAGATCTGAAAGAGTGTCTTCCCTCAGTATAGAATATCAACAATAATCATCTAGGCCAATATTTCACTCACGTCTGTGAGATTTGAAAGAATGTTTGCCCTCAATATAAAATATCAACAATGGGCTATCTGCCCTATTCTTCTCAACCAAGGAAGAAGGATTATTTCTAATTTCTGAGCCTGGACCATTTCTCACCCTGGGCCATTCCTCCGACACTAAACGAAGTGTAACCTGGAGAGAATGAGTCTACCCTCGAGAAATGTTTGGACCATTCCTTACCCTAGGCCATTCCTTCGACACTTAACAAAGTGTAACCTGGAGAGAATGAGTCTACCCTAAGGAATGACTATCCTGGACTATTCCCCACCCTGGGCCATTCTTTCAACACTAAACAAAGTGTAACCTAGAGAGAATGAGTCTGCCCTCGAGGAATAACTATCCCTGATTGTTAAACCTGGACTATTCCCCACCCTGGGCCATTCCTCTGACACTAAACAAAGTGTAACCTGGAGAGAATGAGTTTTCCCTCGAGGAATAATTGTCTGGACCATTCCCCACCCTGGTCCATTCCTCCGACACTAAACAAAGTGTAACCTAGAGAGAATGAGTCTGACCTCGAGGAATGTTTGTCCTGCATCAACCTCCAAAACGGACGATTCTTAGAAACTGCTCACAACTATGAACTTCGAAAGAATGACTTCCCGGTGAGGCAGACCATTCTACTTGACCACTACTCAGAGTGACTTCCAAGAAGAATAATTGTCCTAGACCACTCCCCATAATGGGAAGTTGATGTCTATGATACATCAACAATCAGTCTGCCTCCCATGTTAACTGCAATGGGAAGTCACTGTTCGTCAGAAATCTCAATCCACTTTTCGAACAGGAAAGCATTTGTCCAATCTGGACTATTTTTCAATTGCAAAAAAATGCTCCCTCTTAACTGGAGAGTTATTTAAATCACAAAAATAAATGTTTGTGTACCTTATTCTAGTTTGGAGAGTCTTCCCTTCCAATTAATAGAGTTATTTCCACGAGCTTGAGTATGCAGGTCCTTTCGTCTTGGATAGAGGCTTTACCAAAATGTATGCTTATCTACTCATCTATGGATATATGTATTGGAGAAATCATTTTCTTCTTTCTAGACTTCATCATGGGTTGTGTAATGCTTGTAATGTAGTCTGGAACATTGTGAAGGCTTCATGTAGATTTGAATAATAGAGTATATCATAGTTGGAGAACTGGAACATATCAATGTGGCACTTCTTTTGTCATCATGAGATCTGATCTTCTGAGTAGTCATCTTGATGTTATAGGAAATATTCACCACGCTTCTGCTTGTGTACTGGAGGTTCTCCACCATGTTGTCTTCTGCATACAGGAGTCTCTTTCTAGTATGCCTCAAAGTCTTGAGATTTCTCTTTATATGCTCTTTATTCAATTTCTCTAGAGAACATTCTTTGCATTCGTCTGATGTAGAATTACGACTCATGGATGTTGTGGATAATATAATGACTTATATAGAGATAAGTCTGGTGTACCGAAAAAACCAATCATCATAGTCTCCTAACTCCATCTGAGAGAACCTATGGTTTTGGATCTCGCAATGATTTCATTCATAAGTCTTCCGTACACTATTCTTCATCACGACTTTTAGTTCTTCTACTTGATTGCTTTTAGTGAGTTCTTATCAGGCTGGTAATCTTGTGATTCTTGATACAATGATTGGTTGTTCTGGTTCTTCTTTTTCTTTATTGGAATATTTATGTTCTTCTTCATGTTTTTCTTTAGCTTTTGGGTCCATGGAGTTTCTTATAGATTCCATGCTCTAGAGATTTCACTTCTACCTTTCATCATAGGGTCACGGATCTGGATGGAAAACCAGGAATTCTTTTAAGGCTTCTCTTTGAAGAGGTCTTCTTCTACTGTTGAGTTGAACACGTACTTTCTTTCATGACTGCTACCATGGATAT
>JZKD02S1845947.1:570080-592455 GCA_000966675.3 Picea glauca | reverse complement strand
AGCCCTAGCTTGTTAGTCCGTAGGGTAGAATAACCCCACAACACTCATATAGTGTGAACTAGTAGTCTTCTAAGTGGTTCATTAGACCAACAATTATTTGGGAATTCAATTAGCCCAATCTTAACTATGAATTTGATTTGTTTTAACCAACATATTTTCCATCCCTATGTTTGTGACCTCCACTTGTCCAGTTTTTTTTTGATGATGGGGAATGGATTTCCTATGACAAATCTTGTACAAATCAACCCACCTCTCAATCAATTTGAAAGTTAATTGAGGATTTTGATAAGTTACTATCTCCAGTGACATTTTGAATCAAGTGAATATTCTTCATTTAAAACCTTTTCCACTTTGTCATGTATTGCATGTTGTAATGGTTTAACTTCGACCCACTTGGTAAGGTAATCAATACAAATCAAGATATACTCATTTTTATTGGAAGGGGGAACCATCGGTCCAACAAAATCCCATGGGGGGCTCTCTAATTAGGTAATATTATACCATGTGAGTTCATAATGGTGAGGTTAAAATTATAAAAAAATGAGAGTGATAATTTCCTAGTAAATAGGGGTCAAGGGTATTTTTAATATATTAAAAATATAGATATTTAGGGGGTTTAGAAATATATATTCGGTGGGGGGTTTGAATATGTGGCTTCATGATGCACTACTTTTCACCCTTCAATATCCACAACAATGTATTCATTCTCCTTAAATGCTCTTCTTCTTCATTGTTCAATGCCCAAAACCCTCTTTATGACACCAAGAAGCTCTCACATCTACAAACTTTTATACAGTTGCTTGATCATTACATGTCTTGACATATCCCCCAACTCTTAAATATAGACTTGTTTTGGGCATTCTCCCGTCAATCTAGGACCCATCAAAATAATGGATTTGACCAAAAATTCATTAGAAATCGAGGATTTGACCTACTAGAATTAATTTGTAATAAATCCCAATTGAGTGGAAACAAATAAAGGGTCATATGCATCTCTACCTATAGCTTTTAAAAATGGTTTTTCCCCACCCACTAAGGACTGTTATATAAACACTAATATATTGATGACTCAAAAGCCAACGTCTTTGATACTAGTTTGTTTGCTTGTTTGATCCTTTGGGAAAGAGAAGAGGAGGCATGATTTATGTAACTTCGACCCTTTTGACCTCATTGGATGACACAAAGCAATTTGTATTGTTAGAGTATTCATTATTCTCCAATTAGTGTCCTGGTTAAAATAATTAAGGAAAAAAAAATCCATCAGTTTGTATAATCCTCAGCCAAGGCTTATATGAGTTCTATCATGTTTTTTTTCCATGGAATAAACATCCTAGGGAAACCCACCGAGCAATTCCCCTCATTATGAGGATGGTACCCAGGGTAAATTGGATTTTGCAGAAACTTGAGGCTTTGTCAACATAGGGCTCAAGTTCGTTACAACAATATATTCATTAGGACATTAAAATGTCACTTGTAGGAATTGAACCTAAGTGGAGAGGATAACACTTCTTCTCTCAACTGTGCGAGCTAGATCCAATTGAAAATATGAGTTGCATCAATCCATCAGTTTGTATAATCCTCATCCAAGGCTTATATGAGTTATATCCATTTTTTTTTCGTTTTTTTTCCATTTATAAATATCCTAGGGAAACCCACCGAGCAATTCCCCTCATTCTAAGAATTGTACACGGGGTAAACTGGATTCTACATAAGCTTGAGGCTTTGTCAACATAGGGCTCAAGGTCGTTACAACAATACACTCATCCAGAGATTAAAATGTCACTTGTAGGAATTGAACCTAAGTGGGGAGGCTAACACTCCTTCTCTCAACTGCTCGAGCTAGATCCAATTGACAATATGAGTTGTGTCATGTTATCATACTAAGGGTACAAATAAAAAACGATATTAAAAATGTCCTGAAAAAATGGATACCTACTATATCTAATGAAAATAAGAGCTTTTTAATTAAGAGGGGGATTCAACAAAAGGATTTTGGGACATATTCTTTAATATATATTGAGTCCATAAGATAGAATTTGATTCTCATATCAATGTTAGATGGAATCTATATCTCATACAAATACGAGATAGAATCTATGTCTCATACCAATGCTAGTCTTACAATTTGCATGTTGTCCTTATCATAATTGACAAGTCTATGTAGACCTTCCACCATGATCATAAAAAGATATGAAGACAAAGGATCTCCTTGTCTAACCCATATGTCAGGGTGAAAGGGCTCCATAAAAGATACATAATACAATGGAAAAGAAAGGTGTTGAAAAGCAACTTAACACCCATTAAATCCAATATCCAAAAACCCAAATTTTCTAATTATATTGTTCATAAATGACCAACTTAACCATTCATATGCTTTTGACATAAGTTTTATTTTCATTTCTTTTTTTTCATCCTATGGAACGAGTGAATTTGGCTCTTCACTACAATAACTCCATATAGAAGTTGGCTCATTCACATAAAACTCTGCTTGTTACTTTAGATTAACATGGATAAGGGTAGCATGAGACAGTTAGCCCTCACTTTGTAGATAATTTGCATTACATAAAGTAATTGGTTGATACTTGTCTACCATTAAGGATTTTTTGTCATTTGTGATGACAGTAATGAAAGTTGCATTATATTTTTTTGAGTATGTTTATGTTTTTTTGGATTCATCTACTCTAAGTTATGAGGATGTTTATGTTCTTTTGGTATCCAATGGATGATGAATAGAGCACACTATCAAGAAGGTGGAGAGTGGAAAATTTCAGTATAGGCGTATAGCCTGTGTGAGATGATGGTTGGTAGGACTTCCAACAATGAGAAAGACAATGCAAGAAGACAATTACCTTTCTTTGTTGATTGAGGCTCTGTAACTATGGAGGTTCTAACCTTACTGGAGGTATGGAACATTTTCCATCTCCAAAGGAACATTTTCCATCTCCAAAGGAACATTTGCACCCTCCCTCAGCTCCCATACCCGGACCTCGATCTTTCAAGCCCTGAAAATCTAACAAAGTTAAGCGACGCTTCATACTAGGCTCTGACGTTAGGTTAGAGGACGCGTGCATGATGGCCATGTGCACCTTGGTCGGAAGGTTCTCATATCGTAAGTCAGTTGCAATATCCTTGGATCATTGGGTGGCTTCATCTTGGAAACTCCTCTTAGGGTATTCCCCAGAGATTTTTCACCTGACACGTGGTTGGTATGGCTTTAAGTGTTGTAAGTTGGAGGATGCTTCACTTGTTCTAGAGTCTAGATGGTTGGGATGGGGAGGAGTCTAATGCTTAAACATTGGCGCTTTTCTTTTGATCGTGCAAAAGAATACTTCCATCTCCGTCACCTTTGGGTTTTGATGCCTGGCCTGCCGCTCCAGTGGTAGAATAAGCAGGCCTTAATGGAGATAGCCAGTGGGCTTGGTCGTTTTATGGCGGTAGATGAGGAGGCTCTTTAAGTTGGAGACAAGCACGTTTGCAGAGCTTTAGTTGAAATGGACATACATGTGGATCTCCCAGAAGAAGTAGAACTGGGATAGTGGGGGATGATTCATACTCAGACTCTCGATTATTTGGGGGTTCTGTGTCGATGCACGAGGTGCAGACAGATTGGTCACCTCCGTAGGGACTGCAAAGGATTTTATTCGGACGACTCATCATCAAAATATGATATGTTACAGAATCCTACAAGCACCGACCCTCTGGATGTTTCGTCGGGTGGGTGGAATGTTCTTACCCCTGAAGAAGCTTCGCCCGAGGAGGACAATTTCGACACCTGTTTCACGAGTAAGCTTAAAACTATTTGTCCCTCTCTTTATTTTTCTCTTTCTTCCTGGGAAAGACTTAGTTTGGATCAGTCGTTGGGCAGGGACTTCTCACCTTCTCCTACTAACAACCTTGTCATTTCACTGGAGTTGGAACCCCTACCAGATTTATTCTCGTGTAAGCGCTTTAGCTCAGGGGGTCAGTCTCATACACAAAGAGAAACTCGCCCCTCTATGTATCCTTCGCCTTCTGTAAAGGAAGTCTTGGGGAACATAGTGGGTGCCTCAAGCATACCATCTGTTCAAAGGAAGTTGACGTTGGTTTCTGTTCAGAGTAGGGTGGGGAGAGGATCAGTGCCTGACTCACTAGAAGTAGACTTTTGTATGGGACAACCTTTGGGGGACCCATCAAACATTTCATTTTCTAAGACTGAAGGGGCTCTCCTTACATCGGTCTAGGACCTCAGACATGCTACGGGGTTTAGCAAGGTGGAGAGGGGGGTAGGTAGCCTCAGTGCGGGTTTGGACACTCTCGTTCCGACGCTACATGAACTCCTGGAACCACAAGATTTACTTACCTTCTGAGGGAAAGAGATAGTTTATGTTGACCCCTCATCGTCTTGTCGTCATACTTCATAGAGCCCACTAGGAGACCCTCCATCCTTGGGCACCAAGGGGTTTGTGTGGTCGAAGGGATTAGGCTGTGAACTTTCTCCCATTAAAACTCAGAGTGCTTGGAAACGAGCAGAGGTATGCTCAAAGGAACACGTATCTTTCTCTTCTTCTGATTCTAATCATGGGGCACTTAGAGGCATTAAATCCCTAGCTCGCCTTAAATCATGATCCCTTTGTCTTTAAATTTAAGGGGAGTGGGGGGCTCCCATAAACTTGCCTCGGTACGTCATCTTTTTCATCAGCACCAACCAAAGATTATATTTTTTCAAGAAAATTAGTGGATGAGATTCGAGCCCGGTCTTTCCTCCATCGCCTTAAACATGAGTGGTACACAACTGCGATTAGTCCAGCTGGAAGATTGAGGGGTCTTTTAGTGGCTTGGGACCCAATTTTTTTTTATTTAATACCTTACATTTGATGTGGTGGATTACTATGTACAGGTTACAACTTTGAATTAAAGGAACAACTCTCTTTCCTCAATGTTTACGGACCGTGCACTGATAGAAAAGAGTTTTGGAAGAAGGTTAAAGATAGAGGTATTTTATGATACCATCATTTTATTGTCGCCGACGATTTCAATTTCACATTATCGGAAGGGGAGAGCTGGGGCTCCAATGGTCATCCGGATCCACTGACATCTTTCCTAAAAGATACTTTCACAACTGGAGGATTGGTCGATATTCTCCTAGAGGTTCTGGTACCAACGTGGAGGAATGACCGGCAGAGGGCAGACAGTATTTCAAAAAGATTGGATAGACATTTTGTGTCGACCGATCTTCTTGAGAAGGTGGCACATTATCGGGCATGGGTGGCATTGCCTTATGTCTCATACCACGCCCCTATTGTGCTCCAACTTGATTGCGTCCATCAACATAAAAGTTGCCCCTTTAAATTAAACCTAGGTTGGATTCGGGAAGTGGAGTTCACTCGTATTGTTTCAAACATTTGGCAGGACCTGAAGTTTTTCCAAGAAACTGGACGCCAACGTAGATTGGTGTGGAAGCTCCATTGCCTTAAATTGGAAATTAAAAAGTGGAGTTGGAATCATAAAAAACTTATGACACAAAAGTTGGACACACTTGAAGAGGATTTACAAAACTTATATCAAGCATCATTAGTGGATTTGTAGAATGCAGACTTAACTGATCAGATAAGCAAAAAGGAAGTTGTTATATTAGAGTTATTAAAAGAAGAGGAAGACTTTGGCGTCAGAAAAGCCGAGCAGTTTGGTTACAAAGTAGAGACCGCAATACTAAGTACTTTCATAACTATGCTAGCGCCCAAAAAAAACGTAAATAGATATGGGATTTACTCTCAGAGGAGGGGAGGAGAATTTCAAGGCCAACAAAATTAAAGGAGGAAGTTGTAAATTACTTCCAACACCTGGGCAATTCAGCAGGAGTGATTAGCGAGGATCAAACTTTAGTGGCAAAGCTTTATCCTCAAATGGTGTCTAAGGAAGATACACAACGATTGGAAAAACCGTGCACATTGGAGGACATTCAAAATATTCTAAAGGATTTTACCAAAGATAAAAGCCCAGGCCCGGATGGCTGGATACTGGAGTTTTTCCTCCACTACTTCGAGCTGGTGGGTGATGATATTCTTGGCATGGTTGATGAATCGATACATAATGGAGAAGTGATAAAAGATTTAAATTCCACTTTTATAGTGTTAATCCCAAAAGATAATAATCCTGCCACCTTTGGGGATTATCGTCCCATCTCTCTCTGTAACTTATGTTATAAAATAATTGCTAAACTGTTGGCAAATAGATTGAGGCCAATTCTTTCCAAAGGCTTAGCTGAGGAATAGTTGGGATTTTTACATGGAAGACGGACACTGGATGCGATGTGGACGACTCAGGAATGCCTCCACAACATTAAAGAAAAAAACCATAAGGCTTTAATTTTAAAGCTTGATCTGAGGAAAGCATATGATTTGATCAGTTGGGATTTTTTAAGAATGATCCTTATCAAGTCAGGTTTCGGTTTAGCAACTACCAGTTGGATCATGAGCTACGTAACATTGGTTTCCTATGTTTTCTTAATAAATGGGGAACCTTCACTGTTTTTTCAAATGGAAAAGGGTCTCAGACATGGATGCCCACTGTCGCCTCTCGTTTTTATCTTGGTTATGGAAAGCCTGAGCATCCTCATCAGAAAGGAGAAGGAAGTTGGCTCATTAACAGGCATAAAGGTCTCAAGGATTACAAAGATACTACACCTCCTATTCGTGGACGATGTGTTGATTATGTCGAAATCTAGTCTAGCTGAGTCGATCGTGATTGTTGATATATTGAAATTTTTTCTAAAAGCTACAGGTTTACAGATCAATGAAGGAAAGTCTACTATCCACGTAGCGGGCATGGAGGAGGTGGATCTGCTGCCCTTCAAGGATCTCTTCCCGTATGTCTTCAAACCTATTGAATCTGATCTTAAGTATCTGGGTTATTTTCTTAAACTGAATTGTTATAAATCCATGGATTGGGGCTGGCTCATTAAGAAATTTGAAAAAAGACTAGATAATTGGTGTAACTGTTGGCTCACTTTCAGTGGTCGCCTAGTTTTGATTAAAGCGGTGCTGGTCAGCCAATCGGTATTTTGGATGTCGATGGTTGTTATCCCGTCATCAATTCTTGAAAGATTGAGACAGTTAATCTATACCTTTCTATGATCAGGGGGCAAGGAAAAGAAACGTATTCACCTACAGGGATTTCAATAAGACAGTTGATGCTCTTTCAAAAAGAGTGCTCTTGGACAACGAGCGTTATGGTAAGATCGTATATAATCGGTGGACAAATAATGCGCCAGGTCTCACTCATTACATTAATGTTTTTTGACCTTTTTTCCATGATCAAGGATAGAGTCTTTTCTGTAGGATGGAGGCAAAGTTTTCTCATGCTCCAGGATATCATTTTTGGCTTGTAACTGGATCTCTGTAATCAGGGGCACCCTCTGCTTATAACTTTAGTTGGTTGCTCGACAGACAAATCTTTGAATTATGATTGTATTACTTGGTCTATGACCATTTATCTAGCCTCATTAAGATGAGAAGGAACAACATTGTAGCTTTTAATATTAAGTAATATAAGTGCAATTTTCTTGAATGGAAAAAGAATGGAGCACACTATGAATGATTAATAGATATCTTTTTTATCACTCTTTTCCTTTTCATTTAGTAGAGTAAAATGAGACACATTACCAAATTAGTAGTATGAATTTTATTTATCACCCTTTGCATCTCTATTCTTCTAATATTAGTGATGATTAGTAGTGTGCTTTTTGTTTATCACCCTTTGCATTTATGTTGAGTAAAACTTAACTTCTATCACCCTTTGCATTTATGTTGAGTAAAACTTAACTTCTAAGATCGTGAGGAAGATGTACATGGGTTGATTTCTAACAATAAGCCTTGTTATATATCTTTAGACAAATAGATGAAAGTTCGACAGAAGTAAAACGGAACAAATGATTAATTGGTTCGGCAGCCATTAACCTCGAAGTAAAACGAAAACGTAACAAATGATTAATTTTTCCACCAAATGATGACCGTACTGGGGATCGAACCCAGAATCTCTGGTTTCGTAGACCAGCGCCTTATCAATTGGGCCATACGGTCACAACTGGTGCATATTCTTTTTATTAAATAGATGTATATTCAATAATATTCCTTTTATAGTGTATTTCATTCCTTATAAGTATCCATTGTACGTGCTAACTATGAAGAAAAATACGCTGTAAAAAGCCAGAAATCTTACGGTCGAAGCAAGGTAGTGCCATACGACCTAGGGTGCTAAAAGTGAAATTTTTTGAGTTGGACCACAGGTCCGTGATAGGTGGTGTCAGAGCTAACTTGAGTGCTCTTCACCACGTTGGAGAAGGAAATAGTTGGGTGGAAATAGATATTTTCATCATTGTTTGGGTGCTCTTCACTGTGCCTTGGCAGGCTTGGAATGAACAAGAGGTTCTAAGATAAATCTGGCAGGTGGGAGCTACGATGACTTGAAGATAGTGTGTTGAACTAGAACAAATCCATAGCCTTGGTGCAATAGTCGGTATCTTGGACAGATTGTTCCACGCATAATTGGTAAATATTTTCATTTGGATGACCACACAATGATCTTGGGATAGGGCTTTCTCAAGCTTGCCAAGGTAGTTCTTATGCCCTTGTTTGATGTTCTTAGATGGAACCAAAACTTGTGGTGTAACTATGATGAATACAAGAAAGTTGGGAGGGTGCCAAGAATGTCCATTGTAAAGTTGATTGAGATAGCTAGTAAGGCCACAAACAAACCTAGTGTTGTCACACAATAGCAAGACAAGTTGGTTTCAAATAAAGGAACTTTGGGTAATTAGGATAGTTTTTTCCACTTAGAGAGTGGGTTGGAAGCAATGGAGACTTTATTGAATAAAACCTTAGAAAAKTTTGAATGATTATGTGCTTTGATGAACTAGASACAAGACATTGGAGGTAGGATGAAGCTTGCACCACCACCAGCRACAAGAGGTCATGGYAAAGGCACTCACCAAAGTGCAATTTGTAGCACTACATATGGTGCACTTGAGAAGGCGGTTTAGATGGATGCCATGTTTTCATTGGAAAATGACCTAAGTGTTGGCTCTRAGGAGTGCAAGGAGGAACCCATACAAYRTGAYTCTCAATTGCAAGATGTTGGATCAATTGAAGGAAATATTGGAAAATCCAATCCTTTGATGGGTGTATTTCAACATTGTGAAGACATACAAGTTGAGGGAACTATTGGCATTGTTTCATATGGGTCATAGGACTTAGAGATGACGATCTTAGAGGTCACTCAAAATAAAGAGTTGAGTAACTCTGTTAATAGGTGAGACAAGAAGAAATAAAAGAAAGAAAAGGAGGCAGGGGATCCTTTGGTGATTGCTGAAGCAGTGCATGATTCAACAGACTTTAGTGAAGGAAAAGGGTTGGAATTTTTGGCTTGGTAGTTTGTTGATTGTTCTAAAGAAGCTTGGGGTGAAGGCTATTGGTTCCTACTAGATTTGTTGAAGGAACTTGCAAGATATGACTCTTAGAAAGATAGTCAAATCCGACACAAGGAGAGGATGATTTTAAGGCCATCGCTAGATACTTGCACAAAAGACATGAGTATGAGGAGCTTGTTGAAGAATTACATAGTGGAGAAAGTTTGTTTTATCAGGAGGATGAAACTTGTGGCAGTGGCAGTAATCCATGCTCATCATCCTCTTCTTCACATTGAGGTTGTTTTAGGTGGCTTGCTGCCCAAGAAGTGGGATAGTGAGCATCATGAATTTCCATGGAGTTGGTGCCTTGGAAGACTTTGTTGAGTTGCAGGAGGTGACTTAATAGTTTTGTGGAAGGGGTGGAGACATTTTCTTTGTTCAATAGAGTTGTATAGTAGACTAAAATGTGGATGGAACATATTGTTTTTGGCATAGCATTCTCATGGTTTAGGTGCCATAGTTGGATTGATCACCCAACTAGTTCAAGACATGGGGGGAGTCAATGTGCAGAAACATGGTAGATTGGTCAAAGTAATGAAGCTATAATAAGCTTGAGAAATGAAATATTGGATAGTTGAGTTGAAACAACAACAATAGGAAACAACAATAATGTTGGACAATTGATTTGCATCAATACAAATTGAGTGACCTTCTTGGTGAAGGTTGGATTGACCTTCTTGGCGAAGGTTGGATTACAAAAACAACAATGAGAATGGAAGCAACATGGGCATCTGATAAAATAGTGTGACATAAATGGGAAAATGAACTTTAGTTGAAATTTAATTTGAGCAATGGGTAATTGCATGGTGATTCTGGCACTAGAATTGTGAAGTGATTTAAGGAGTCCACTGCGAATTGATGTATAAATTTGAGAAACAAACCTTAGAGAACAACACAGTTCTTGGAGATGTTGCCAACAACAACAACAGGTTTAATTGGAGGAGGATGTAAGGCCCTTGCCATGGAGTTAGTGATGGATGTCTCCACGCAATCATTGAGATAGTCATTCACAAGCTTCAGTTGGTTGCAAAGTTGGATGAACATGCCTTAGGCAGTCTTGCACACCAACAATGTTAGAAAAACAGAATCCTAGAGCAATAAAATAAAACAAATGCAGAAATAAAACACAGAAGATACACAATACAATAAAGAAAAAGATATACACAGTTCACCTAGTGTGGGCTACGTCCATTAGAGAAATTGACAGGTCCTTCCTTTATTATTATCCAACAAATGAAGGGATACAACATACAACACTCTCATTGTAACTTCCTCTTCTCTCTCACACAATCTCCTCTCTTAGAATACGATATTCATTCTACTACACACACAACCACAATACAATTCCTCATAAAAGAGGGTTGCCTTCTAGGGAAAAAAAACCTAACATAACTTCTACCATCATATCTTCCCACACCCCCCCCGTTAAGAAATGGGATCCAAATAGGGCTGAAACAAATCTTTGAATTAGGAAGATAATTAGGATCCACAACCAACAAACAAGGCATGGCTAACTACTAGATAGCTAGTAAAACAATCTAGATAAATATGTTAGCAAGATGAGGGTTGTCATTTGAGGTTTCCTAGAGAGGTTGCACAATGACTTGGACAATGGACATTCCTTGGCTCATGGGTGCATGATGAAATAATTCCTTGACTTTTGGGCGCAACACCTTAGTCAGTGGGCAGGAATGCCTAGAAAATTGGGCGTGCATCTCAGAGATGGATGTTGGCTTGTCATGACGTGAAGAACACGAAATGGAAAGGAATGCATCATGCATTGTTCAAGTGGGACGATTGTGACGGTTGGGCACACAACACATTTGAATTCCTTGGGAACGAGCACAAGATTAGTTGGACAAGTGGACCAAAGGGGTTGAATGTTCCAATACTTAGCAGACAAAGTGGAGTGGATTGCACATTGGGTGCACTTGGACATGGAGTATGGTGCAAGGCACCTTAGAAGAATGAAATGAAAAGGCACCTTCCACTATAAAAAGAGGATTCCTCCATTGTGCAAAGTCATTCATCAAGTGAATATTCTTGAAGAGTTCAATTAATGAATGGTTGGAAGAGTGGACAAAGAGTTATGTGAAGTGATAAGTCTAGATTTTGGCACAACAAACAACTTGGACGTTGGTTGAGTCTTAGGTAGTCTGCATGAAGGACTTATACAACTTGGCAAGTGTCTAAGGCATGGAAAAGTTAGATTAAGTCCATTGCAAGTGAGGAAAGGGAACTGTAGGAGGAAGATCCATGGATGCTTGGGGGGTTGGATTGTGCAAGTATTTTGGGTAGCAAGCATTTGTGCATTGAGTTATTTGTACATCTATAATAGAGTCACATGCAGTTGTTCAAAATCCCTTGTTGTATCTTTGTAACATTCTTCATATTGATAAAGTTAAAGCATTTGATTTGGGTGTTGCCCATACTTCTTTGTTGTGGTCTCTTTCCTTGTTGGATGTCATTATTCATTGCATTATTTTGGATGGCTAAGTAGGATGAATATTGGCTAAGTATAAAAGTATTGTTGGAATACTTTAAGGTCACAGTTGGACATGTGCCTATTGTTAGAGAACTTGGTTGTATTGAACTTAGTTGTAGAGATAACAAATTGTAGCTTAAGGCATGGTTATGGGAAACACCTTAGGTGAAGAGACATAGTTTGGTTATAGGAGGCATGGGTTGGTTAACCCATGCGACCAAGGCAAGGCAGTGTCGCATGATGCAATGTGTGGAAAGTGAAATTTTGGGTAGGACTGTAGGTCCTTGAAGTAAGGGTATAGATTTTTTGGATACTAAATGTATTGATTTTTGTATTCACATCAACCCGTTCTTGTTCATTCATCAATGCCATCCTAAGATGTCACAATCTAACCTCAACTTCAAAGTTTACTAACCCAATTTGGGTCTTGTCTTTATTGTTAAAATTCTCAAATGTAATGAGATCAACCAAAGTCATTAACAAGCAAAATAACTCTTAAAGTGTACTAAATTGTTGCCACAAGCTTTTCTCCCTTATTCATAAAGTACTTCCAATTATGGAATTTCAAAGTATAACAAGTGTCTATGATCTTATCAACTAGAATTAGATATCTCTTTGAACTTGGAACACATAATATACCATAAATGCCTATTGTAGGGTCCATAACTAGAGGTAGGAGTATCACAATCATTGGAGGAGTTGGACTTTGCTAGCATGTTCATAGAATGATACAAATATCTTGATGGTGTCCATATCCAACTTAAAGGGAACCAAGCCCTTAAAGCTACTTGGTGATGGTTGGGAACCTATGTAGCTCGTTAATGCCAATCCTTTGGTGTCTAGATGGAATCCTTTTGTGGATGACCATGACCAACCTCCTCCTGTGATTGGCCTAGTCACTTCTTAGTGCTATCTAATTGAGCTTATGCTCATGTTATGGTGATTTAATGTTATTTTCTTATTACTATTTTACGACTATGATTTTATGTGTTTAGTTGTTACAAGCTCATATTTTATTTATTTATTTTTGACATCTAATATGAAAATGTTTTAAGTTCAATCAATCTACAATTTTTTGTTTTTTATTGAATTTTTCAAAATCGCATAACAACACACCATTTTTTTTTAATATATATAAAAAAAAACAACAAAAACAAAAACAAAACTTTAATTAAATAAATATCCTTAATCTGAACTCCATTATAACATACTTTAACAACTCTTCCATGACCAGAACTCCATTATCACATACTTTAACAACTCTTACATTGTCAGAAGTCCATTATAACATACTTGAACAACTCTTCCATTGTCAGTTTCATAACATGAACATTGTCCCTTAGAAAGACATTTACTTCCTCTATGATTTGTGGGAAGAGAACCAATAAGTCTTCTTGTGATTCATAATTTATAATATTAAATTTGAAAGGGTGAATGTAAATATTGTATGATAAGAATTTTCTTTTTTTGTTTTATCCTTGTTTTCATCTAAGTATTATTATTAGTCAATATTAGGTGGTATATTTTCCACTTGAAAGTAAAACTACATTGACTTTGTATTAATTTATTTTTTAAGATAAACAAATTTATATATATATATATATATATATATATATATATATATATATATAATTTTTTTTAAATAAAAAAATAAATTTATTTATTTTTAACTAACATTCATTCAATTTTCAAAAAAATTTAATCAGAGTAGAGGGTTTTCAACTGTACATAAATCTCCACAAGAATGGTTTGGCTTGTCAAATTTGAAAAAATTAAAATTAAAATTAAAAACTCTTGATTCATAACTTTTGTCATGGAAATAGCATAATTCATTTTAAGGGATTTTAATAGTGGGAAACAAAATTGCAAAACCATGAAGAATGCAATATTTATTTTACTTGTTGCCCAATTTATCTCACAGTTCAAATAACTTGGATGTTGTTGTTTTAGACCCTAAATTACAGGCTAGCCTAGACGGAGCATCCTATCCTCAAACTCGCCTAGAATCAAATCAAACAACTAGGTATTCCTCATGTGCTTAAACTTTCTTTTCATCCAAGAAATCAATTTTTTTTTCATCTCTAAGCAAATCATTTACAAAAGATAACTTTATTAAAAGACGTGGAAATAGTGGGTGTAGCCTTTGATACTTATATTTCTTCATTTTTCGGCATTGGATTTGACTACAATAAAGATAGTGGTTTAAACGTTCTACAAAATGATTTCTCTTCGACGATACAAGGAGATTTACTCGAAATCCGGCAAGAAATGGTTAGATCCACAGATTTGAGTGATTATTTCTGTATAATCCTATTGTCCCAAGGGTTTTTCAGCATGCTGACTCCATTTTTGCCTTTAGAACTCGATTTTAAACAAAAAAAAATAGTGATTTCGAGCATATTTATATCACCAGATTCTGGTGAAAAAATCCATTTCATAGAATAGTTAGACAACGCCACATTAAAGTACTCTACTTTGTTACTACTTCATTTGATGTAATAATATATCTAACTAACTCTTTTTCTAGTCATTTTGTCGAAATATCGTTAAATTCTTATTTTGTAGATTTTATCACTGCAATCTAAGTAATTTTACGCAATATGTATATTTTTGTGTATATTTCTCAGTTCTTTGATGTTATTCGAGTTTAATTTTGAATTTTTTCTTTGTATTTATAAGACATTGTTTTTTCTTTGTTCATATCAATGTTTTGGGCCTCCCTTTGAGTAGGCTCATTTTTTTCATTGCATTCTTGTCACAAGGGTGAACATAAAGATTGGGGAGTGCAATGAATTTATGTCTAGCGCTAATTGTGGAGATGAATAATTTTCTACTTTATTGAATCTTGCAAGGCCAAATGTTTTGCTCATCTCAACTTGGTATGATTCTCCTGCTGAGGTCGATAATGAGCAATCTCTTGTTAGTGATGACCTTGACACTCTATTCAATGATGATTTCTATGTAGAGATATTCAATAGCTATCCTTAAGACCTTCAATATCAAATCAAGCTTGGGATCTTGGTTCTTGACACTAGAAGAAAATGCTTAGTGTGACACAAATTGTTGATCTTCCTTGAGACTTCAAATTTCATCTTTAACTACAGGATGGGGTATTGAAGATAGTTTGTGTATCAAGACAATGTGAAAAGGAGCTAATTCATCGAGTTTGGACAATTGGTAGTCTTGAGCAAGTAATTGGCATAGGCTAACTAGGTTGCAAATGCTTTCATATTGAAGATTGTGGTTGGAATGAGGAAGATGACCACAAAAGCATGCATATTTATAGTATCTTGAAGTGGTATGTATCTACTATGTGTGGGCTAAGCCAAACATCAAAGGGAAATATCAAGTTTGAATTATATTAGCAGATTATTGTGCTAGAATAGCAGTAGTCAAATAAAACTATTTTAAATGTCTAGTTGGATAATCATTGTAAAAGTTCTATGATATATAATCCAAGTTTACCTCAAACTTATCATGATCTATCGATACTTATTAAAATATTCTTGACGGTTTTTGTTGGGATCCTAGTGGTCTTGTGTATTTGACCAAAATTTATGAAAATATAGCATTTGATGATGTATTCGATGTTGTTACCTTTGTGTTTCATTTTTGCTATATCCACTTCTCTTTCAATTATGTTTTAATAGAATTTTAGCTAGTAGTTACGATCTTATGTGAAACATCATGTTTTTTTTTGTTTATGCTGTATGGAGATTCCAAATGACTTTTGTATCTCAAATGCATGAATTTTTAAGAAAATTTGTTCTTTCATTTTTTTTATATCCACTTCTCTTCCAATTATGTTTTAATAGAATTTTAGCTAGTAATTATTATCTTATGTGAAACATCATGTTTTTTTGTTTGTTCGTTTATGCTAGATGGAGATTCCAAATGAATTTTGTATCTCAAATGCATGAATTTTTAAGAAACTTTGTTCTTAAAGATCATTATGATCCCTTTGTTATTGCGGTCCAATTTTTTCTGTATTTTTGCAATTTGTTGGTGATTCTTACCAATTGGTTAGCAGTGATTAAAATTTCAACATTATACACTAATCATTATTGTTTCCATGATTACATTTTATCATAAGCTAAAATTGATCATTCTCATTATTCAATAGTTAAAATTTTCTCATGTTCAAGATGCTATATTTCCATTACATTCTCTAAATATAAACCTTGAAGTTTAAGATATTACCCCTTTTATGTTTAATCTATGTTTTTTTTTCCATACCCACTTTTATTTGTCATAGTCATTGTGGCATAAAATTTGTGAAGATTATCATTGGAATATTTTGTAAGGATTCTTGAGTATGTGCCAAAATAAATTTCCTGAGACTATGCTAAATAATGGACTTTAGCATTAGCAGTATTTTATTTGAAAGATGCATCTTGCATCTATAAATAATTGTCAATTAATTACTTTTGATATAAGGAATAATAGTTGGCATGTCTTTCTTTTATAGACTTGTTGGTAATGCGTAGGCAATTTCTTTTATTGTAATTATCAACATTTTTAACTTTTCAAGTTGTTTTTATTACTTGATTATGTTTTTTGTTATCAATTATCAAAATAGTAGTTTTGGCAACTTGTTTGAAATGGCATGTCAAGTATTTTATAGAAACATGACCATGAAAACATGTGCATTATATTTCTTTTTGATGTGGTCATTTTCATTGCTATATTGATACGGATTTATGAACGGAACGAAATGAAACATAGATCTATAATATTAACACATAGATACAATTAAAATTGACTTCTATTAGATGAGAAATATGTTGAAACTGTAAAAATACAGACTGAAACAAGCTTGTTAGAATGGTGACAACTTATCTCTGAGAAGAGATGTGACAGCTACATTCATTCACAAGAAGATGATTACAATGAGGCTCCAAAGACCTTTTTACATCAAACATGAATTCCAAAACCCTAGACATCCAAAAGCCTAACCCTAGGAGATGAAGTGCCAAAATTCATGTGGGCCCCGTTGAGGTAAGTTGGTACATCAACTTCTCGAGGTCGTAACTGTTGCATACAATCTATGTTTTAGGTGCACGATAGACCATTGGAAAGATTTATCTGAGGAATGCATATTATGCCATCACATTGTAACTTTGTGTATAGTGTGACTATGGTGGGCCCAAAAAATGTTGTTTAGGGCCTCAAAACGACCTCGAAAGTTTAGGACCCGAAAAGCTATAAAAAAAACTGCCAAGATACAAAAATGTAACTACCAAGATGAAAATTGTATGTGAGCTAGCTAGAAGAGGTGGGTGGCCACCGATATCCACCTGGATCATATATAGTTATTAATTATTTTTGAACTTCAAGAGCCACGATAATATGCTTTTCAGGGAAATATAATATGTGTTAGTATTGGGTTTTTTTAATAATTTATAGGAGCATTATGTAGAAGACAAATTTTTGAACTAATATCCAAAAATTCATTATCGGGATACATACATAGTTATTAATTATATTAAAAATACCACAGTCGGCATAATATGTTTTTTTTTCAAAAATAAAATATATGTTAATTATATTAAAAATACCATAGTCGACATAATGTGTTTTTTTTTCAAAAATAAAATATATGTTAGTGTTGGGTTCTATAGGCATTATGCAGAAGACAAATTCTTTGAAAACCAATATCTGAATACCACTGATTGAAATTTATTCTCTTATTATAAAAGTGGCACATTAAGCTATCTCCACAAACACTTTGTAATACTATCCCTACAAACAATTTGCAACACTAGCAATTGAGTATGAAGAACCATGCCAAAATTGATGATGCCAATTTTATTAACGTTATAATTGCATTGTTGAGATAATCAGTTTTGTTGGTAGCCTTATGTATTAGAATACTAGTTCTTTAGAGTTTTAACCCTATACTTCTCAATCTATGATCTTTGTCTTTACAAGTCCACTTTTTGTGAGAACTCTCTAACAAATATTGACCTATTTTGGAAAAGGGACTTTTGAGGCATTTCACTCTATAAAAAAAAATGAGGAAGTTTTGTTGGTAGCCTTATGTATTAAAAAAAAGATGAGGAAGTTTTGTTGGTAGCTTTATGTATTAGAATACTAATTCTTTAGAGTTTTAACCCTATGTTTTAATCTATGGTCTTTGTCTTTGCAAGTCCACTTTTTGTGAAAACTCTCTAACTAATATTGACCTATTTTGCAAGTCCACTTTTTGTGAAAACTCTCTAGCTAATATTGACCTATTTTGAAAAGGACTTTTGAGTCACTTCACTCTATTAAAAAAAAAAATGAGAAAGGAACAATATTTGATTGCACCCAAAGCTGAGGTACTACATAAATGTACTAAATAAAAATATTCAGTTTAACTTTCGATCTCCTAAGAGTTATCATGAGAAGGCATTAAGGAAGTTTTTAATAAATATTGGATATCACATGAGAAGGCATTAAGGAAGTTTTTAATGAATATTGGATATCAGTGTTGTGGAAGATTTGATTTAGTGAGTAATTGAAGAATTTGAAATTGCATATTCTTAATCTTGGGAAGATTCTCTTACATATTCATGTATCATGTATCAGAGGTGATTTCATAGTAACCATGTCTAATGGAAAGCACTGGATGATGTTAAAGCCATAGGTTTTGGGGAAAAAGCCCAAAGTTTTACAACAATTTTTTGTGTGATATCATTTAAGATCCAAATTGTCATTTCTAGTGGATGTTATTAGGTGAAAATACGTGACTAATATAATATTGTTGAAAATGGATGATTTGAGAGTCTTCTCTATATTGTTGAAAATGGATGATCTGAGAGTCTTCTCTATAGTATGATTGAACTGGAAATAAAATTCTACACATGTTGCATATCATTACACCATTTATAATAATCATACTACTATTATGATTAAGAAATAAATGTCAGTGTATGCTACATATCATTGCCCCATTTGTAATATAGCACGAAAGTGGGCATTCCTAATTTATATGGTTGGAATTGGCAAAAAGTAGTGATTCAACAAATGTCATGGTCATGGATGCTCAAAGCCGCCATACAATGTTATTAGTTTAATTTATCATTGGACTACGTTATAAGGAGAAGTATCTTGGTCTTTCTCTAGTATGGTGTTTTTTTTTCCAAACTATTGTAGAGTGTTATCTCCATAGGACGGAATTTGGTTTATAACTCTTGTCATGGTAAGATAATAATTCATTTTAAGAGATTTTAATAGTGGGGAATAAAATTATAGAACCATGAAGGATGCAACATTTATTTCATTTGTTTCCCAATTTATTTCACAATCTAATAAACCGTGGAGGCTATGGGTTTATACCTTAAATTACAGGTCTGACCTAGACGAAGAGCATCATATACTGAAACTCACTTAGAATCAAATCAAACGTCTAGGTATTCCTCTTATGTTTAAGTTTTCTTTTTGTTCAAGAAGTCATTTTTTTCTCTAAGCCCACAATTAAATCATTTATGAAAGGTACATTTATTAAAAGACACAGAAAGAGTAATAACGACCTTTAATCCTTATTTTTTTCTCCTTTATTTTTGTTTTTCCAGCTTCAGATTTGACTATAATAAAATGTCATGTTTTATTTCACACACACATTTAATTAGAACTCAATGTTTTCATATATATATATATATATATATATATATATATGAAAACATTGAGTTCTAGTTTTGTGTGTGTCAAATGAAGCATGACACTTTATATATAACCTTGATATGATGAGACAACAACAATTACAAAAGTTTTTTCAAGGGATTTCCTCAAAACTTAGCATAGTTATAAATAGCTAAAAACATACAAAAACGAGATTACTACGTGAAAATTCCAGGCATTAATGCATGTATTCTACCTAAAAAACTGACATAAGATACATATGACATGGAAAAAATTCATACTAGTGTTCTATTGCACATTGTTATGGTCTTCTTACTTGCTAGAGTGTTGGTTTCCCTCTCCTTCAATTTCCATAGGTACCTGTTTCTGAAACACAATTTCGTCCTCTGCTCCCCCACCTTGGATTGAACTTTGAGTTCCATTGTTATTTTAGGCCAAGGAGAGGTTATCCATTCATTGTGCTAAGAGAAAATCCCAGATCCTACCACATTCTTCCTCCAACGAATCAATTCAACTTATGTAGATAAGAAAAATGCTAAAGATATTAGCATTATGTGAAATGATATCCTTCTCTAGTTTTGTTACCTTGTAAGTAATAAATAGAATTGTAATATTGTTTTCCTATGCAATTTCCTATTTTAAAATTTCGAGTGTCCTCACCTGCCATCGCTACCTCTGCCACTTTTCCTGGCCACAGAGATATATGAACCCCAAGCTCGCTTGGCATGAGCTTGAATCCTATAATTGGAGGAAGTCCCCAATTTCTCCTAGCGCTAGGACCACTTCACAAACATGAGGCCTTTGCTAACAATTTCCAAACTAGAGAATTCCCCCCCTCGACTGAAGCAACCATGAAAACATATAAAAGGTCTCCCATATTCTCTATCATCAATTCAAACTTTCCCACAATAGACCATCTTTGCCACTATCAAGCCACAAAGACATTTCCAACCTTCAAACAAGTCATAATTAACTCCACCCATGAATGAGACCCAAGATTGTAGAACCATGGAGGTTCCTTCCCTCAATTTGACCCATATTCTTCACTCCTCCCCATATTAATGGATTGATCTCCATCACGTGAGAGATACATAATTAATTGTGAGCAAGCTCGCTTGTGTCTCTTGTCCCTCTGCCACCTGCTCACCATACAAAACCATCGAGGGGCATGCAGACCATCTTTCATGAACAAACTTAGTCATTCTGACATTAATTGAAATCCAAAACATTAAATATCTAAGGGATAGTCGCATAATGTAGGTCCCCATTTTTCAAAATGAATCCTAGATGTAACGTGGATGCTAATTTGACCCATGCATCTACTTCTTCATTCAAGGTCCTCCTTATATAATATAGGGAGACATTTTCAAACTGAGAAATAAATTGCTTGATTTGAGCTACCAACAATTAAACGTTCATCATATGTCGATATTTCTCCCTAGCACATTGTTCTTTTCATATTTTGTATCATTCAATGATCTCTTCCAAAAATTTCTATTTAGATAGGCTTATCGATTGATAGATAAAATAATTGCAAGAAAATTTTCAACAAAGACCTTCTTCCTCTTATCTACACACTCCTTAAGACTGAGGTCATCGATACTATAGAAAAACATATGGACCATGAGGGCAACTCAAGATCGCATTGAGAACACATACTACATGTAAGACCAGAGAAGAAAATGTCGAATTATTGCTCGGTGCTTCCTTTGGGATTGATCGTATGAAAGGACTCTGAATCTAAAGACCCAAAAACTCTTTCATAAGTTGCTCTCATATGCATGAGATCACCTTCATCTCCCTTAGTTACATTCGGAAAAACTCCTACCCTAATAGATATGGACTACATCACCTTCAATATCGCTTGGTCATTCTCTGTAACATTGTGTTTTATTGCAAAACCCACCTTGCATCCATTGCAATACATGATCCATGCGGGGACCAGGAACAAAGAGCCATCATGGGTGGTCTCTTTTTCTCACTCCAAAGCAATCCTTAGCAGATCGTATTGCATTTCCTTGGCTAACATATAGGTCAGCATGGAAAATTCCAGGAGGAGAAGATTAGGTCCATGACAGTCTTCTTGAATACAAAAACTCACTTGACCTTTCCTGAATCCAAAGATAGTGCCTGTAACTATTGGGCCAAGGGAGCATTCTGAGTTGTCATGGCCTTCAAAAGAGCCACCGATCATGGATTGGTAGGATGAACCAGAGCATGGGACCATAAACTCTAACAAATATCTCAAAGATCTCCAACAATGAACATCCTTCTCACAGTCCACAGATGTCGTCCGATCTATGATCTCCATTACATTTTGTTGAAGGAATATGCTTTTGTGTAAAAAAACGTAAGCTAGCTCTCTCATTTTCTTGGGCCATCCCATGAGGGAGTCAAGCCCAGTCCCGCTCTGATACCATGTTGATTTTTCATATCAGATTAGATATGATCGATGTATTATTACAATAATGAGTGTTCCATATATAAAGAACATATGGTGACTATCCATGAAAGGATGCATCCCTTAGATAATAAATAACTACTTATTTATTATATACATTTATACCTTGTATTATAACTAGCACAACCGCAAAGTGGTTGGTGAACGTCGAAAGGCAATGCCAAAGCTTCCTCCCGGACAACTGAAACACACATAGAGTTGAGGAAATCTAAAAGTTAATTTCAAATGTAGTAATTCCAAAGGTTAATGAGTTAAACGTGGAAATCATATGGTGGTACAGTAATTTCTTAATATGATTAGGTAAATGTTAAAAAGTAAACAGGTTAACTGATGCATTCAAAAATACAAGGAAGTTATGAAGAGT
>JZKD02S1845947.1:537606-569938 GCA_000966675.3 Picea glauca | reverse complement strand
AGGGTCATAGGAATCTATACCTATAGCTTTTAAAAATGATTTTTCCCCACCCACTAAGGACTGTGATACAAACACTAATATATTGATGACTCAAAATCCAATCTCTTTGATACTATTTTGTTTTCTTGTTTGATCCTTTGGGAAAGAGAAGAGGAGGCATGATTTATGTAACTTCAACCCTTTTGACCTCATTGGATGACATAAAGTAATTAGTGTTGTTAGAGTATTCATTATTCTCCAATTAATGTCGTGGTTAAAATAATTAAGGAAGTCAAACAAATGGAAATCCATCAGTTTGTATAATCCTCAACCAAGGCTTATATGAGTTCTATCATGTTTTTTTTTCCATGGAATAAACATCCTAGGGAAACCCACCAAGAAACTCCCCTCATTATGAGGATGGTACCCATGGTAAACTGGATTTTGTAGAAGCTCAAGGCTTTGTCAACATATGGCTCAAGTTCGTTACACCAATATATTCATTAAGAGATTAAAATGTCACTTGCAGGAATTGAACCTAAGTGGGGAGGATAAGACTCCTCTCAATTGCTCGAGATAGATCCAATTGACAATATGAGTTGTGTTAATCCATCAATTTGTATAATCCTCATCCAAGGCTTATATGAGTTCTATCAACTTTTTTTTTGTCTTTTTTCCATGGAATAAACATCTTATGGAAAGCCACCGAGAAATTCCCCTCATTCTAAGAATGTTACCTAGGGAAAACTAGATTCTACAAAAACTTGAGGCTTTGTCAACATAGGGCTCAAGGCCATTGCAACACTTTACTCATCAGGAACTTAGAATGTCACTTGTAGGCATTGAACCTAAGTGTGGAGGCTAACACTCTTCTCAACTACTCGACCTAGATCAAATTGACAATATGAGTTGTGTCATGTTACCATACTAAGGGTACAAATGAAAAGGGATATTAAACGTGTCATGAAAAAATGGATACCTACTATATCTAATGAAAACAAGGGCTTTTTAATTAAGAGGGGGATTCAACAAAAAGATTTTGGGACATATTCTTTAATATGTATTGAGTCCGTGAGATAGAATTTGTGTCTCATATCAATGTTAGATGAAATCTATGTCTCATACAAATATGAGATGGAATCTATGTCTCATACACATATGAGATGGAATCTATGTCTCATACCAATGTTAGTCCTATAATTTGCATGTTGTCCTTATCATAATTGACAAGTCTATGTAGGCCTTCCACCATGATCGTAAAAATATATGAAGACAAAGGATCCCCTTGTCTAACCCATATGTTTGGGTGAAAGGGATCCATAAAAGATCCAT
The DNA here is from genome assembly GCA_000966675.3 of Picea glauca. Classification (NCBI taxonomy): domain Eukaryota; kingdom Viridiplantae; phylum Streptophyta; class Pinopsida; order Pinales; family Pinaceae; genus Picea; species Picea glauca. The sequence continues at coordinate 568,627 of JZKD02S1845947.1, read as the reverse complement.
TAATACAATCGAAAATAAAGTTGTTGAAAAGCAACTTAACACCCATTAAATCCAATATCCAACAACCCAAATGTTCTTATTATATTGTTTATAAATTACCAACTCAACCATTCGTATGCTTTTGACATAAGTTTTATTTTCATTTCCCTTTTCTCATCTTATGGAATGAGTGAATTTAGATCTTCAGTACAATAACTCCATCTAGAAGTTGGCTCATTCACATAAAAACTTCGCGTGTTACTTGACATTAACATGGATAAGGGTATAGCCCGCACAGGTGTAGACGGATTGGCAAGTGCCGTGTAAATGGAAGGAAATTTGTAAAATGAAGTCTCATGTTCGATTCTCACCTGGATTTACTCGTGCGCCATTCTTGCGGGCTGGGTGGTTGCACCTGGGGTTATAGTGGTAGCTGACGGGGATCGACCCCGTGTCACGCGAGTACGAGAACCGCGAGTTGCCGATTCCCCCAGTAAAAAAAAAAAAAAACATGGATAAGGGTATTGAAGATTCTGGTATTGAAGATTCTAAATTGGATACATTTAAAGATATTTTTACCTTTGAATTTGTTGAATTGGACGTAGGGTTTCGTTACCTGGGATACTTTCTCAAGCCTACAAATTACTGGGTTGATGAATGGAAATGGATCCTACAAAAATTTGAAAAAAGGATCAAGACTTGGTGTCATCGTTGGCTGATGTTGGGTGGAAGATTCGTCCTTGTTAAAGTAGTTCTAGAAAGTCTACCGATTACCGGTTGGTGATAACAAACACTCCAGTTACATTTCTTTCCAGGATCAGAAAATGATGTACAAGTTTTTGTGGTCGAGCTATGGGGATACATCATATCCATATTTGTAAATGGGAGGACCTTGCAAATCCTAAATCCTACGGTGGTTGGGGATTTAAACATCTGACTTGGTTTAGAAAATCATTGGATGCTAATACCCTTTGGCCCTGTCTAATGAAGGATGGTCTTTGGCACAAGGTCATTTTGGATAAATATCTACATTCCTCATTGGTGGTGTCTTGGCTCAGAAGATCCACGACGAGCTCACCAAAATCCTCAAGTACCTGGAGATGCCTCCTCAAATCCTTTCATGTGGTGGCACATTGGACTGCATGGAAGCTAGGATCGGGAATGCCCATCCACCTTAGAGAAGACTTGATCCTTAGGCTGGTCAAGAGATCTTTTTTATCCAGCAGACGCATTGAATCTCTAAGGCTGAGAGGATACCATTTTCTTTTTCAAATTGCAGACATGGGAAGGAAAATTTTAGTTATGATGTAGTGGAAATTTTCCTGGGAGATGGGAATGGTCAGATCAGAGGCGAAAGAATGGGAGGACTTTTGCAGAGCCCTGGTCCATCAAGGAGTTTTTCTATCAGACTCTCTGGATGAGCTATTCTGAACATGGAACATCTCCTCGGGGGTTATTACAACAAAAAATGCATATTACGCTATAACGTCGAAGATCTGGACATGAAGTATCAATTGATTGCACAACTCATTATGGAAATGTGATTTGACTCACAAGATCAAACTCTTTACTTGGTTGTTGATGGAGAACAAGATCCTCATGTTATCACTATAACAATTTTTAGATCAGGATCTAAAATTTTTGAAATTTAGCGAAATGTTATACCACAATAGAGGCGTGATAGTTTAGGGGGTCGGACTATACCCAACGAAATATAGACAAATATAGTGGAGGTGGGAAGGGAGTAGCTCAGCGTATCGTCGATTTTGAAGAATCCTAGATCCACGGTTGAGGCCCACATCGGGCCGACAAATAGCACAAAACTTAATTTCGCGAGGGCAGACCGGGGAAAACCATTGTGGTTTTGATGGGGAACGCATGGCACTCTTACACATGCATCAGGGAAGATAATGGATTTCCCGGAACCACCTTTCCCACAACCCCGATGTCACATGTTTTAAAATGTCACATCAATAACTCGTGGGAAGGATGGCAGTTAGTCAAATCACCCCACATCACTGGTCCAGGTACTTTCCCAGATGACGTATCAAAAGGACGTTGTCACATAACTAACTCGAAGCTCATCATTCGAAATGGATTGATGAAGCATGGCACACCAATGTACTATGTCACTAATTCGTGATTAAAATGCAAAGACTATCAATCTCGTATATGAATAGTTTTATCCTACTATGGGAAATTGCCATCTTATGCATAAGAAAAACAAGCTCAACCTGTGTTGATTTCTTGAGTCCTGTAAATTTAAAGGGTGGAAAAATAGTGGTCTCTGCAAAGTTTGAAAGGTATGGATAACACTCATCAGATGGTATCTGGCACGACTAGGTTCTCAACTAATGTGCCAAGCGTGTCAATAAGTAAGAAAGAAAGATGGGTCTTGTAGATACTGGCAACTAAATTTCATACCGAACCTGAAACTGAGATAGAGTCGGGGGTCAAATTAAACCCTGTTATGAGGGATCTCGTCATAAATGAACATGCGGACAACACTTGCAATTCAGATGCAAAGAGGAAAAGGAGAAAAAGGCAGAAGACAAAGACCAAAACCGAGATGATAGAGAGCGTCAGAGAAAATATCGCTTGGTTGAGTACCCTGGAGGAGGAAATCGCCAAGCTGAGGTGAATCCTCAGGTAAATTTAGGTACATTTCAGAAAATTTTGGATAGATGGTGGCCTAAGAAAAGGGAGTCCTGATATGACCGACCTGTTACTAACGGTCCCTTTTAAATAGGATAACTGTTATTCCTTTTTGTAACTTGTCTCTATTTTAGAATTATGAGGAAGTAAGAATGTTTTAAATTCCATGAGAAAATCCTCTATATATGTTTGGTCTCAAGGGTATATAAAGCATGGAGAAAAGAGAGCCCACCCTCTGTGTAGGAAAACTTTGTAAATCTCTGGGGCTGTAATGAATAGATGAATGTAAAGGCAGATTTTGGACTTTTTATGAAAAGATTCTAACTGGTGGTGTTATGAGTCTTGTTTTCTTTCATAGTATGTGATTCTTGTTATTCTGCATTTCATTTTTTCTTTCCTCTATCTAAATTGAGAAATTAAAGGTCCAGAATTCATTATTCAATGCTCTCGGCTTGGCAATTTAGACTATGTTTATCTCTTCCAAACCATTTCAAAATTCATTACTATAATGCTCTGATATAGTTGTGTGTTTCCTTTCTTCTGATACCACCTAAATTTTCAAGTATAAACTCAGAAGTCACTTCCTCATTTAGCCTTTTCCTCTTGATAGTTTTCATGATTTGGCAATGCATCCTACATTCATGACCCCATAGCCCAAAGGTTATCTTCAGTTCTTCAACAATTTTAGTAAAAACCCCCAAAACAAACCAAATCTAGCCACCAATTACCAAAGGAATACATAGTGACACGAGAGAGCCCTCTCTGAGTTGAGAAAGCTAGTGCCTCATCTCTAAAGCTGGTTGAAACAATTACCTATGTTGTTTGTCTATTCGGCCAGACAGAATTTACAGAGTGCTAACATTCTGGTGCCGTTGTTGAGGATGAAATTGAAAATTTTTCCTTGGGAATAACAACATGGTTGAGTTCTAAGGTCTGAGAGCAGCAAACACTTAAGCACATATTGGATGTATTCTTGCTCTGGCGACTCCACATCAATTTGAAGGCGACTCCACTGATAAAGGAATCCTGAATTTACAAAAGGCGACTCCACTCTCAATACTTCAAGCACGAGACAGAGACTTCACTGAAAGATGAGACCCCTTGACAAGGGTGAGGAAAAGCATCATGAAGGAAAACAAGTACTCAAAATGGACCTCTTCCAAAGCATTTTACTTTTCATTTTAAGTTGCCTCTTCTCCTTCCTTGAACATGCTAAACAAATTTTCCTTTACCTATTGTATTTTAATGATGATCATGAAAGACTTGCAATTGTATTTCCTCCTCTCTACGTTGCACATGCATACCCTCACCTTGTCGTTGGTTCTGATCAAAAGTTTCCACTTGGGCCACACAATGACAATGACCAAGTTGATGAATCCCGTGAGACCTAGGATGATTTTTCTTCCACAGTTCTTGGTCCAAAATCCCCCAAGGCCCGACATAGATATATACCCTTAAAGCTACCCCAAGCCCTTCATGATTTCCCTCCAAATTACTATGAGTATCTACCTGTGTTTGACAGAGAATCTGATATCATCTCGGTTGAAAAGCACATTCAAGGGTTTGAGCATTTTATAGATTTATTTGAGACTGACCACGATGATGTGTGTATGAGATTTTTCTCTCAATCCTTGAAAGGAGACACCAAACATTGGTTTAAACATTTGCATCCAGAAACCATCAGCTCATGGGTGGAATTGAAGAAGGTCTTTTTAAATTTTTGGGTCAAGGAGAAATCCTTAGATCTGCAACTTACTGAGTTTTATGCCTTGAAAAGACACAACAATGAAGCTATTTCTGTATTCAGTAGAAAGTTCTCTAGCGTCTATTATAATTTGTCCGAAGAAATTCGACCCTCTGAAGTTGCTGCCATGCTCCATTATGCAACTACTCTTCATCCAGATTTTTCTTTCCTCCTAATGGAAATAAGACCCGAGTCCTTACAACAAATGTTTAGTGATGCTCAGGAAATTCAACACAACATCTAAGCATGTAAACAGATCCAGAATGAGGGGTTGAATGCTCAAGAACATGAAAGTAAATATGAACATAAAATAGTTGATTGGAATCTTGAGCATAGAATTGACGATATCATAGGTCCTCTCGAAGTTTCCAATGATAATGATTTTGCAAAGAATTATATTCCACTTATTGAAATAAGAGGTGTTGATTTAGCTTCTGATCCATCCCATGATAAGCAGGGGGCTTATGGTTTTATGTATTCATTTGTAAACAGTCAAGAAGATAAATTTGCAAATCAGTTTGTTGAAGAACATGTTGACATTCCAAGGTTGTTCTTGTTAGATGAAATTGCATATGTTGTTGATTTACCTATATATGATGAATACGATGATGATTGTGATGGTGAATCCTTGGAACAACCAAATGAATGTTCTCTATCATAAAAAAAATTTCTAGCATTATAGTGAAATGACTCAACCTACATATCATAGTTGCAAAGAAAAGAGTATCGGATCAGATGAAGGAGATTCTCTACCTTTATGTTTTGCTTCATTTAAGTTGTTGAAAGAGAACTCTAAAATCATCATCGAGGAAAATGAATCCGTGCTTATGCAAAACCATGCTAAATCAATGGAACATAATGACAAGATATCACAACACTCTTTTCATGTGCTTGAACACCCTATTACTTGTGTCGGAATGCAACCATTTGTTGGGGATAAAATTGAAGACAGTTTCAAATCATGTGGGACAACCCTACCATTATGTTTTGCTTCTTTCAAATTATTGAAGAAAAATATTTGTAGTATCTCAGGTCAGGAATCCTCCAGGCATGAGAGAAGTGGTGATGATAATTCTATGAACAATCACATAAAAGGCCATGTCAGCTAAGATTTGCAGTCTATGTTCAACTATCAGCCTGAAAAGGAAAAAGAAGTTGCTCCAGAAATTATTGTTCAAGGTCATTTCCTTTCTCCCGAAATCAATATAGATTTTCAACATGAAAAAGTGTTTCAAAGTGTTTTCTCTTCCCTTGAGATTGACGTGGTGGTTCAATTTCTAAACAACATAGACACAGATGAGGATTATAAAAATACATCCATGAGAAATCCAGTCTGTGAAATAGTTCATGATATTGACTTTCCACTTTACAAGAAATTTATGAACAGGGATTTATTCCCATTTAGTCATTTGAAAGGCAGAGTGATAGTCCTTAAGAAAATTTCTAGAAGTTTAAGGAAACCAAATCAGAACTGTTTGATGAACAAAATGATGCACATAATATAGTTGTCACATTTGAAGATATTCAAGAATACGTGGATATTTATGTCGATATGCATGGAAAAGTAGACAAACCTATTGTTGCCATTTTATTTGAAAATGTTCTCAGAACAGAAGAAGTAGAGAAAGAGAAGCAAACGCTTATGAAAAAGGATTGCCTTTCTGTTTTTTCTCATCAAGAAGAAATGACTTTTCACAGTTTCCAAGATCCTGTAGCCATCCTATTACAGTCATCATTGAAGGAGGAGTTTGTTTTATTCATAAATTCAAGTTTTGAATTCAACTTGTGTTTTCAGCTACCATCTTTTACATTTGTCTGCCTGCTTAAGAAAGATGTGATCGGAGAAAAATTAGGAGGCCAATTGCTTGATTGGTTGCATTGGCACTTGATCATCACTTGATTGAGTATTTCATCTCAGCAGTTTTAGAATAGATAGGAGTGTGAAAATAATCTCATCGGTCAAGCATTTTTTAGTTTGAGTTTTCTAGTACTAGATATAGTCAGTTTTTAATAATATACTTGAACGTCCAACATCCAGTCAGAAGTAGTGTGCAGAGCTTGGTTTTCATCCGACGCTAGTAATATAGTAGGAGTAGGGTACACACATGTTTTGAGAGAAGCCCAAATAGATTAGGCACCATGTCTACGAGTTCTTTGGTACCCCACAGGGAGGATAGCATCCCCAGTCGGAGCCAATGTTATCACTATAACAATTTTTAGATCAAGATCTAAAATTTCAGAAATTTAGCGAAATGCTATACCATAGTAGAGGCATGATAGTTTATGGGGCCGGGCTATATCCAATGATATATAGATAAATATAGTGGTGGTGGGAAGGGAGTAGCTCGACAGATCGTCGATTTTGAAGAATCTCATATCCACGGTTGAGGCCCATATCGGGCTGACAAATAGCATGAAACTTAATTTCGTGAGGGAGGACCGGGGAAAACCATTGTGGTTTTGATGGGGAACGTGTGGCGCTCTTACACATGCATCAGGGCGGAAAACGGATTGCCTGAAACCACCTTTACCACGGCCCCGATGTCACGTGGTTTAAAATGTCACATCGATAACTCGTGAGAAGGATGATAGTTAGTCAAATCACCCCACATCACTAGTCCAAGTACTTTCCCAGATGATGTATCAAAAGGACGTCGTCACATAACTAACTCGAAGCTCATCATTCAAAATGGATTGATGAAGCATGGCACACCAACATACTATGTCAGTAATTCGTGATTAAAATTCAAAGACTATCAATCTCAGATATGAATCGTTTTATCCTACTCAGAGAAATTTCCATCTTATGCATAAGAAAAACAAGCTCGACCTATGTTGATTTCTTGAGTCCTGTAAATTTAAAGGGTGGAAAAACCGCGGTCTCTGCAAAGTTTGAAAGGTATGGATAACACTCATCAGATGGTATCTGGCGCGACTAGGTTCTCAACTAATGTGCCAAGTGTGTCAATAAGTAAGAAAGAAAGATGGGTCTTACAGATACTGGCAACTAAATTTCATACCGAACCTGAAACTGAGACAGAGTCTGGGGTCAGATTAAACCCTGTTATGAGGGATCTCATCATAAATGAACACGCATACAACACCTCAATCCGACCGCAAAGAGGAAAAGGAGAAAAAAGTGGAAGACAAAGACCAAAACCGAGATGATAGAGAGCGTCAGAGAAAATCTCGCTTGGTTGAGTACCTTGGAGGAGGAAATCGCCAAGTTGAGGTGAATCCTCAGGTAAATTTAGGTACATTTCAGAAATCTTTAGACAGATGGTGGCCTAGGAAAAGGGATTCATGATATGATAGACCTGTTACTAACGGTCCCTTTAAAATAGGATAATTGTTATTCCTTTTTGTAACTTGTCTCTATTTTAAAATTATGAGGAAGTCAGAACGTTTTAAATTCCACGAGAAAATCCTCTATATATATTTGGTCTCGAGGGTATAGAAAGCATGGAGAAAAGAGGAGTCTGCCCTCTGTGTAAGAAAACTTTGTAAATCTCTGGGGTTGGAATGAATACATGAATGCAAAGGCAGATTTTTGGAATTTTTATGAAAAGATTCAAACTAGTGGTGTTATGAGTCTCGTTTTCTTTCATAGTGTGTGACTCCTGTTATTCTGCATTTCATTTTTTCTTTCCTTTATCTAAATTGAGAAATTAAAGGTCCAGAATTCATTATTCAATGCTCTCGGCTTGGAAATTTAGACTATGTTTATCTCTTCCAAACCATTTCAAAATTCATTACTATAATGCTCTGATATAGTTGTGTGTTTCCTTTCTTTTGATACCACCTAAATTTTCAAGTATAAACTCAGAAGTCACTTCCTCATTTAGCCTTTTCCTCTTGATAGTTTTCAGGATTTGGAAATGCATCCTACATTCTTGACCCCATAGCCTAAAGGTTATCTTCAATTCTTCAACAATTTTAGTAAAATCCCCCAAAACAAACCAAATCTAGCCACCGATTACCAAAGGAATACCTAGTGACGCGAGAGAGCCTTCTCTGAGTTGAGCAAGCTAGTGCCTCATCTCTAAAGCTGGTTGAAACAATTACCTCTGTCATTTTTCTATTCAGTGGGAAAGAATTTACAGAGTGCTAACAGCTCACTTGGGAGAATTTGCAACAGATAAATTGTGCCATGTGAAAACAAGACACAGACTCGACCCAACACTTGATGATACATTGTAATTTTTCTCAATAGGTATGGATAGAGTTGTTGGCAACACTTAAGATAAAATATGGTTGGAAAAATTGGAGCCTACAAAATCTCTTTAAGGATTGTTGTCACAAGAATCCTCCTTGGCACATGTTTCCCTCCATTATCTACTGGCATATCTGGTTGGAAAGAAACACAACAGTTTTTTATGAAGGACATACATCTATAGCCTCGGTGATCTATAGGATCATGGGTTGGTTAGGGTGAACAAAGAAGAAATTTCAAACTCCAACAAAACCAAAATTGCCCCCAAAGATTTTACTAGAAAGACCAATAGGCTAGTTTGATGGGGCTGCACAAAGAAATGTGAAGCTTAGCGGAGCGGGGGGAGTAATCAGGGTAAATAGTCAAACAAAGTACATGTGGATGTTGAACTGTGGTCCATGCACAAATACCAGAGAATAAATTTTAGGAGTGTGGGAATTGCTTTCTTTGGCTCTCCGCTTACATATTTATGATATACGGGTGGTTGGTGACTAAAATATTGTGATAGACTGGCTGAACTGAAAAAGTATCATTCAGGTCTTGGGACTGACTTTTTGGAAAGATCAGATCATGGCCCTCATTCTGGAATTATTGTCTTTAGACTTCATGCATACTTATAGAGATTTCAACAGGGAGGCTGATGAGCTCTCTAAACAAGCTCTGGATCACCAGGAAGGAAGACTAAAATACTTTTAGATAGAGGATGGACTAACTTCAAACCTTATCCCTCACTAGAGAATGCACACACATGGATATGATCTCAGATATTCTCTATGCTACGCCATGCTATGCTTTTGTTGCACGATGGAAAGGCATGTGTAAGTGCTAAATAACTTAGCAAAGCAATGGGTTAAGTATGGAAACAAGATGAGGATTGTAGTTTGGGGTTTCTTATAGAGGTCGAACAACGACTTGGACAATGTATATTCTTTGGTTCATGGGTGCATGATGCATCAATGTCTTGAATTGTAGGTGTAACACCTTAGTCAATGTTGAGGAGAGCCTATATGATTAGATGTCCATCACAAAGATGGATTTCGGCTCAACATTACATGAAGCAGAAGAAATTGCAAGGAGTGCATTGGATGGTGTTCAAGTGGGATGGTTATGATTGTTAGGGGCACAATAATTTGGTACACCTTGGGAATGAGTGCACAATCAGTTGGGCACATAGAACTAAGGGGTTGAACATTCCAAGAATTCACAAAAAGAGTTGAGTAGATTGCACATTGGGTCGACTTGGACATGGAGCAAGGTGCAAGGAACCTTAAAAGAAGGAATCGTAAAGCACCTTCCACTTAAAAAATAGGACACCTCCATTGTGCAAAGTCATTCATCAAGTGCGGTGTGCTAATTTCATGTTTTGACACAGTAGACAAATTGGGCATTTTGGGAGTCTTAGGCAATCTACACAAAGGACTTAGACAAATTGGCAAGTGTTTAAGGCATGGGAAACCTAGACTAAAACTATTGAAAGTGAGGAAAGGGTACTACAATAGGAAAATCCACATATATTGTAGAGGTTGGATTGTGCAAGTCTTTTGAGCAGTGGGCAGTGGTGCCTTGAGTTATTTGTACAATGAGATTAGTAGGAATTTGGTCAGACTACCTTGTTGTATCTTTGTAACATTCTTCATAGTAATAAATTTAAGGCATTTGACTTGGGTGTCACCCATACTTTTGTGTTGTGAACTTTCTGCTTGTTGAATGTTACTATTCCTTGCATTGTTTTGGATGGTTAAGTATTAATGAATATTGCTTAAGTATAACAATATTTTTGGAATGATTAATGCCATGGTTGGACATATGCTTATTGGGAGAACTTGGTTGTATTGAAATTAGTTTCAAAACTAACAAATTGTAGCCTTAAGGCGTAGTTATGAGCAATACATTAAGTGAAGATGTGTAGTATGGTTGTAGTAGGTACATGTTGGTCAATACCCTACGATTGAAGCAAGGTAGTGCCACACAACCTAGGGTGCTAAAAGTGAATTTTTTTGAGTTGGACCACATGTTCATGATAGGTGATGTCAGAGTAACTTGAGTGTTCTTCACCATGTTTTAGAAGGAAATACTTGGGTGGCATGGACCAAGATATTTTCATCATTGTTTGGGTGTTCTTCACCGTGCCTTGGTAGGCTTGGAATGAACACGAGGTTCTAAGATAAATCTGGAAAGTGGGAGCTAGGATGACTTGAAGATAGTGTGTTGAACTAGAACAAATCCATAGCCTTGGTGCAATGGGTATCTTGGACAGATTGTTCCTCACATAATTGGTAAATATTTTCATTTTTAGGACTACATACACCAAGTGGAGCCTATGGAAGAGTTTCCTTTGCGCCATCTTGAAATATAGTTGTATTGAAGTCGAGTAGTGAAAAAGTTGCAGTAGAAATTTGGGAGAAGGAAGGATTCTTGGAACAGGTGCTTGGTGCCCTAGAATTGGAAGTGCAAAGGGTAAAATAAAGTCTTGAAGACTTGGTTTGGCTCAAATGTTGCAAGTTATTACAAGCCAAATACAATCATAGTTGCAACCTAAGTTGGGGACATTTAGGAGGAAGGATACCCAAGTACTGACAACATTGAAGTAAGGAAGAAGCTGAAATTGCATAAGTCCAGAGGTAAGAATATTGCTTGTTTCATTTGTTACCAGAACCATTTTTCCATAGATTTTCCTTTGAAAAGAAGTTGGAAGTATTGGAATAAATCCAGGTGCAATAGAATTCAACCACAAAGTTCGAGGTTTTGTGTGCCAAGACAATAGGTCTAGGCAAGTTCACAACAAGAGGTCAAGAACATGATTTGCAAGATGAAGGAAAGCATGACATGTGTTTTGTGGATGTGACAACAATGGGTAGAAGGTGGCAGCCTTAGTAGACATCGATGCAACCCACAACTTTGTAAGTGAATGAATCACTACAATGCTTCATCATAAACCTTAGGGAAAGATGACCACTTTCAAGGTGGTGAAGTTAGCAAATAATCCAACGACAAGAGTAGTTCATTCTACACCTTTCAAGGTTGGGGAATGGTTTGGAAATTAGACTTGACAGTGGTTCCATTGGATGACCATACAATGATCTTGGGATAGGAATTTCTCAAGATTTCCAAGGCAGTTGTCATCCCCCATAAAAATTGTTTGATGTTCTTAGATGGAACTAAGACTTGTGGTGTAACTATGATCACTACAAGAAATTTGGGGAGGGTGCCAAGAATGTCCATTGTAAGTTGATTGAGATAGATAGTAAGGCCAAAAATAGGCTTAGTGTTGTCACACAACAACAAGACAAGTTGGTTTCAAACAAAGGAACTTTGGGTATTTAGGATATTTGTTTTCACTTAGAAAGTGGGTTGGCAGAAATGGAGACTTTAGTGAATAAAACCTTAGAAAAGTTTGATCGATTATGTTCTTTGATGAACTAGAGACAAGACATTAGAGGTAGGATGAATCTTGCACCACCACCAACTACAAGAGTTTATGGAAAAAGCACTCACCAAAGTGCATCTTGTAGCACTATAGATGGTGCATGTTGGCCCTTGACCAAGTTTTGAGGAAATATTGGTCATGTTTGACCACTTTTGGGACTTCGACACGCTGGTCGAAGATGGATCTCCCAGGTGGAGCTGAGATTGCGGGATCTAACTTGTTTTGCGGGCTTGTGGACCCAACAAAGGGATTTTAGGGTTTATGTAATGGGTTAAGGGATGTCGACCCCTGGGATTACCCATGATTAGGCCTTTTTGTAAATGTATAAATAGGTAGCTAAGAGATGTAAGAAGTCTAGCTAGGTATTGTTTTGAGATAACAATTGGCTTAGTGCATGACTAGTTGGCTTTGTGCAAGAGTATGTTAAGACTTGCAGATCTAAGTGAAAGTGTTTTGTAAGTTTCTTTGTGCACGAACGTTGTATGTAAGGCTCTGTGCTTGACAGAGGAGTTGGCTTTGTGCCTTGACCTAGTTTTGGGAACGAGGATCTAGCGCGCTACGCGCAGATCTCCTGTCCTCTGCAGAGTTTTGCTCTATGGCTCTCTGCACAGGAGCAACATAATATAAGAAGATCGAGGACTAATAAATAAGAAGAGAAGAAGTTAGTGGACATAGCTCCACACTGGGGTGAACCACGTATATCCTATGTTTGATGTTCTTTGTGCAATGGTGTGGATGTTATTTATGTTGTTTATTTATTATTGCATTGATCTTTATATATGTGGGATAGATATATGGGTGCTTAGTGCTCTATTGATGGTAAATGAATGATAGATATGATTGATTGCTATGTGCTAAGTGATGGAAAGTACTTGATCTTTATTGTTACCGCGTTGATCTATAATGAGGGTTTAATCTGCGATGTGAATGAGATTCAAGAACTAATGCTTATTGTTGTCTAAGTGTTATGTTAAGTGTTGTAATCACATATCTGTGTCCTAGCCTGGTTGTATACACCTGAGTCTTGCAACCCCCCTACCTCTACCTCGGGTGAGACTTCATCTGTTGTGCAGGTGTTGCTGAAAGGGTCGATAGTTAGGGTTTTGTTGGTGCACTATTGAAGCGTTGAACCTCGGGTTTGCTCCTGTGCCAATAGTGCACTTGAGAAGGCGGTTTAGATGGATGCCATGCTTTCATTGGAAAATGACCTAAGTGTTGGCTCCGAGGATTACAAAGAGGCACCCATACAACATGACTCTCAGTTGCAAGATGTTGGATCAATTGAAGGAAATATTGGAAAATCCAAGCCTTTGATGGGTGCATTTCAACATTGTGAAGACTGAAAAGTTGAGTTCATTGTTGGCATTGTTTCATATGGGTCATAGGACTTAGATATGATGATCTTAGAGGTCACTCAAAATAAAGAGTTGAGTAAATTTGTTAATAGGTGAGACATGAAGAGACAAAAGAAAGCAAAGGAGCAAAGAGACAAAAGAAAGCAAAGGAGCAAGAGGATTGGTGATTGCAGAAGCAATGCATGATTCAACATACTTTAGTGAAGGAAAAGGGTTGACATTTGTGGCTTGGTAGTTTGTTGGGTGTTGTAAAGAAGCTTGGGGTGAAGGCTACCGGTGCTTGCTATATTTTTTAAAGGAACTTGCAAGACATGACTCTTAGAAAGATAGTCAACTCTGACATAAGGAGGAGGGTAATTCTAAGGCCATCGCTAGATACTTGCACAAAAGGCATGAGTATGAGGAGCTTGTTGAAGAATTACATAGTGGAGAAAGTTCATTTTATCAGGAGGATGAAACTTGTGGCAGTGGCAGTAATCCATTCTCATCATCCTCTTCTTTACATTGAGTTTGTTGTAGGGGGCTTGTTTCCCAAAATGTGGGATAATGAGCATCATAAATTGTGATGGAGTTGGTACCATGGAAGGATTTGATGAGTTGCAAGAGGTGACTTAATAGTTTTGAGGAAGAGGTGGAGATTTTTTTTTTTTTCAACAGAGTTGTATAGTAGACTAAAGTGTGGACTGATCACCCAACTAGTTCAAGACATGGGGGATTTCAATGTGCGGAAACATGGTAGATTGGTCAAAGTGATGAAGCCGTAGTAAGTTTGAGAAATGAAACATTGGATAGTTGAGTTGAAATAACAATAGTAGGAAACAATACCAATGTTGGATAATTGATTTGTAGAGGTACAAATTGAGTGACCTTCTTGGTGACCTTCAATGAGAATGTAAGCAATGTGGGCATCCAATAAAATAGTGTGAAAGAAATGGGAAAAGACACTTTAGTTCAAAGGTAATTTGAGCAATGTGTAATTGCATGGAAATTCTAGCACTAGAATTGTGAAGTGATTGAAGGAGTTCGCTACAAATTGATGTATACGTTTGAGAAACAAACCTTGGAGAACAACACAGTTCTTGGAGATGTTGCCAACAACAACAAGAAGTTTAACTGGAGGAGGATGTGAGGCCCTTTCCATGGAGTTAACAATGGGTGCCTCCACCCATCCGTTGAGATAGTCATTCACAAGCTTCAGTTGGTTGCAAAGTTGGATGAACATGCCTTGGGCAGTCTTGCACAACAACAAGGAATTCCTAACTACCAGATAGCTAGTAAAACAATTTGGCTAACTATGGTAGCAAGATGAGGGTTGTCATTTGAGGTTTCTTAGAGAGGTTGCACAATGACTTGGAAAATGGAGATTCCTTGGCTCATGGGTGCATGAGGAAATAATTCCTTGAATTGTTGGTGCAACACCTTAGCTAGTGGGTAGGAGTGCCTAGACAGTTGGGCGTGCATCTCAAATATGGATGGTGGCTCATCATGATGTGAGAACAAAAAATGGAAAGGAATGCATCAGACATTGTTCAAGTGGGACAATTGTGATTGTTGGGAACACAATACATTTACATGCCTTGGGCACAGTCACATGATTAGTTGGACAAGTGGACCAAATGGGTTGAATGTTCCAATACTTAGCAGACATAGTGGAGTGGATTGCACATTGGGTGCACTTGGACATGGAGCATGGTGCAAGGCACCTTCCACTATAAAAAGAGGATGCCTCCATTGTGCAAAGTCATTCATCAAGTGGATATTCATGAAGAGTTCAATTAATGAATGATTGGAAGAGTGTACAAATATTTATGTGAATTGATAAGTCTAGATTTTGGCACAACAAACAACTTGGATGTTGGTTGAGTCTTAGGTAGTTTGCATGAAGGACTTAGACAACTTGGCAAGTGTCTAAGGCATGGAAAATCTAGATTAAGACTATTGCAAGTGAGGAAAGGGAACTTCAGGAGGAAGATCCATGGATGCTTGGGGGGTTGGACTGTGCAAGTCTTTTGGGTAGCAAGTAATTGTGCATTGAGTTATTTGTACATCTATAATAGAGTCACATGCAGTTGTTAAAAATCCCTTGTTGTATCTTTGTAACATTATTCATATTGATAAAGTTAAAGCATTTTCTTTGGGTGTTTCCCATACTTCTGTGTTGTGGTCTCTCTCCTTGTTGAATGTCATTATTCATTGCATTCTTTTTGATGGATAAGTACGATGAATATTGGATAAGTATAAAAGTATTGTTGGAATACTTTAAGGTCACAATTGGACATGTGCCTATTGTTAGAGAACTTGGTTGTATTGAACTTAGTTGTAGAGCTAACAAATTGTAGCTTAATGCATAGTTATGGGAAATACCTTAGGTGAAGAGACATAGTCTGGTTGTAGGAGGCATAGGTTGGTTAACCCATGAGGCCAAGGCAAGGCAGTGTCGCATGATGCAATGTGTGGAAACTGAAATTTTTGGGTAGGACTATAGGTCCTTGAAGTAAGGGTATCGATTTTATGGATACTAAATGGTGAGGGTATTGATTTTTGTATTCACATCAACCCCTTTTTGTTCATTTATCAATGCCATCCGAAGATGTCACAATCTAACCTCAACTTAAAAGTTTACTAACCCAATTTGGGTCTTGTCTTTACTGTTAAAATTCTCAAATGTAACGAGATCAACCAAAGTCATTAGCAAGCAAAATAACTCATAAAGTGTATTGAATCCTTGCCACAAACTTTTCTCCCTTATTCATAAAGAAGTTCCAATTATGGAATTTCAAAGTATGACAAGTGTCTGTGATCTTATCAACTAGAATTAGATATCTATTCGAACTTGGAACACATAATATACCATCAATGCCTGTTGTAGGGTCCATAACTAGAGGTAGGAGTGTCACAATCATTGGAGGAGTTGGACTTTGCTACCATGTTCATAGAATGATAAAAATATCTTGATGGTGTCCATATCCATCTTAGAGGGAACCAAGCCCTTAAAGCCACTTGGTGATGGTTGGGAACCTATGTAGCTTGCTAATGCCAATCCTTTGGTGTCGAGATGGAATCCTTTTGTGGATGACCATGACCAACCTCCTCCTGTGACTGGTCTAGTCACTTCATAGTGCTATCTAATTGAGCTTATGCTCATGTTATAGTGAATTTATGTTGTTTTTTATGACTAATTTATGACTCTATGATTTTATGTGTTTAGTTGATACAAGCTCATGTTTTTTTTATTTTCAACATCTAATTCAAAAATGTTTTAAGTTCAATCAATCTACACATTTTTTTTTTTTTTATTGATTTTTTCAAAATCACATGACAACACACCTTTTTTATATCAAAAATATTTTAATACTAATAATAACAGAAAAAAACTTTAATTAAAAAATAAATCTCCTTAGTCTGAACTCCATTAGAACATACTTTAACAACTCTTCCATTGTCAGTTTCATAACATGAACATTGTTCCTGCGAAAGACATTTACTTCATCAATGATTTGTGGGAACAGAACCAATAAGTCTTCTTGTGATTCATAATTTATAATACTAATTTTGAAAATATAAATATAAATATTGTATGATAAGCATTTTCTGTTTTGGTTTTTTTCTTCTTTTCATTTAAGTGTTTTGTTAGTATTATTATTAGTCTCAGTTTAAAAAAGGAATGTATTTTTCATTTTCAAGTAAAAGTACATTAATTTTGTGTTAATTTACTTAGATATACTGTTTCAGATTAAAAAATGATATTAAACTTTTTTTTTTAATAAAAAAATAAATTAAACTTTCTAATTCCTATTAATTCAATTTTAATTAACATTAATTCAATTTTCAAATTGGAGTAGAGGGTTTTCAATTGTACATAAATTTCCAGAGGAATGATTTGAATTGCAAAACGAAATTTCAAAATCCGTGGGAAACGAAATTGCAAAACCGTGCAGAATGCAAAACATTTATTTTACTGGTTTTATCAGAAACTAAAATTTATCATTCTCATTATTCAATAGCTAAAATTTTCTCATGTTCAAGATGACAGATTTCCATTATATTCTCTAAATATAAACTTTGAAGTTTAAGATATTACCCCCTTTATGTTTAATCTATGTTTTTGTTTCCATGCTTGCTTTTATTTCTCATAGTCTTTGTGGCATAAAAATTGTGAAATTCGTCATTGGAATCTTTTGTAAGGATTATTGGGTATGTGCCAAAATAACTTTCGTGAGACTATACTAAATAATGGATTTTTGTATTAGCGGTATTTTATTTGAAAGATGCATCTTGCATCTATAAATAGTTGTCAATTAATTACTTTTGATATAAGGAGTAATAGTTGGAATGTCTTCCTTTTATAGACTTGTTGGTCATGCTTAGGTAATCTCTTTTATTGCAATTATCAACATTTTTAACTTTTCAAGTTGCTTATATTACTTGATTATGTTTTTTCTTATCAACAATCAAAATGGTAGCTTTGGAAACTTCTCTGAAATGGCATGTCAAGAGTTTCATAGAAAGATGATCATGAAAAGATGTGCACTATATTTATTTTTTGATGTAGTGATTTTCATTACTATATTGATCAGGATTTATGAGCGGAACGAAATGGAACACAAATATATAATATTAACATAGAGATACAATGAATAATAATAGAGATACAGTAAAACTTGACTTCTATTAAATGAGAAATACGTTGAAACTGGAAAATGCAGACTGAAACAAGTTTGCTAGAATGGTAGTAGCTTATCTCTGAGAAGAGATGTGACGGCTACCCTCATCCACAATAAGATGATTACAATGAGTCTCTAAAGGCATTTTTACATCAAACTTGAATGCCAAAACCATAGAAATCCAAAAACCTAACCCTAGGAGATGAAGCGCCAAAAGTCATGTGGGCCCCGTTGGGGTAAGTTGGTACATCAACTTCTCGAGGTCGTAACTTTTGCATACAATCTTTTTTTTTTAGGTGTGCGATAGCCCGTTGGAAAGGTCTAATTGTGGAATACACAGTATGTTGTCACTATCTTACTCTGTCTACAGTGTCACTGTGGTGGGCCCAAAAAACGTTCTTTAGGGCCTCAAAACGACCCCAAAAGTTTTGGGACCTGAAAAGCTAGAAAAAATTTGTCAAGATAAAAAATAGAACTGCCAAGATGAAAGTTGTATGTGAGCCAACTGGAAGAGGTGGGTGGCCACCGATATCCACCTGGATCAATCCTCCCTCCTTACGAAGCAATGACATCCATTACGTTGAGTTCCCCCATCAAATAAGGAAACTCATGTTGAATTTGGTGTCGGGTGAGTCACTTGCCTTGGTGCAGGAGCTACCTCGCTTAGACAACCCGATAAAGCTGAAGCTTCTATTGGTGAGTTCCCTTGACTTGTGTGGCCATGATATGATTATTGGATGCATGTTCCATGCAATCAGGGTTGAGCTCTGTCGGTGTCAACTATTTTGTTATCTCTAAGGTTTCCAACAAGGGTGGAAAGCATGGTCAAAGGAGGCCCACATTAAACACCGAGTGCAAGCCAAGGAAGGGGGAAATGTTGAGCTCAAAAGCATTGTCACCCACAACCTTGGTGATGGTGTAAGGTCCATAGCAGAGTGGAAAAAGATTCTGATGGGGTCCTGTAAGGATTTCTTTCTACAAGTGCAACCAAACTTTATCTCCCACCTGAAACTTGTGTGGCAGCTAGTGTTGATCATGGCGTTGCTTGTACTTGGCATTGGACGTCTGCAAAATATCATGAATCTGTTGGAGGATTTGTTGGATTTTTTCAATGAAATGGGTGGCTTTGTTGGCTTCAGTTTGTGCTTGGGACGATTCTGCCTATGTGGACGTAAGTGGTAGTGAAACATCCATGGGGCCCAATGGTTGCAATCTCATCCCCACCTGAAAGGGGTTGTGGTCGGTGGAGCTATCTATGGCTCTATCGTAACTGTTTTGAACATAGGAAGACTCTCATCCCATGTGCGTGGATGCTTGGAGTTGTACATGCGTAAAATATGCACGATCATCTTGTTGGGGACCTCGGTTTGGACATCCGTTTGGGGGTGGAAGGTCGTGGATTTGGTGAGTTTGGTGTCCAACCGTGACCAGAGGCTTGACAATAATATGCTGAGGAACCGATTGTCAATCACTAGAATCACCATCTTGGAAAACCAATCAACAACCACGAAAACACAATCATTTCCTTTCTTGGTTGAAGGAAGACCCGACATGTAGTCCATTGAGATGGATTTCTAGGGTTTATTTGGAGTAGGCAGAGGGGTGTACATGCCTTGTTTATTAATGGCCGGTTTGGAAATGGAGTAAGACGTGCAAGACCTGATATACTTGTTGACATCTTGTCGTATTTTGGGCCAATATAAATGTTTTTGCAGCACTGCCATTGTCTTCTCTACACCGAAGTGTCCCACCACTCGACTGTAGTGAGATTCCCAATTCAACTTCACTCGCTCTCTTGATGGAACACAGAGATGGACCAGATGGCACAACAACCCATCCTGCAGATGAAAATAAATGGTAGCTATATTTGTGCCCAACATATGGTAGGTAGTGGCGAAGTCAAGATATCACTGGTAGAGTTGGGGCCATCCGGAGGTCTAATGTTCGTAGGAGTGTAGCACCATGGTTAGTGTGACAACTGGAGGTCGGCTAAGGAAGTCAGTGATGCGATTGGTTCTTCTTGTATTATACTTCATGCTGAGATGGAACTGCTTCAATTTTGTGGACCATTTTTTATGGTGGTCATTCTACAATTTGCCTTGTGTCTACATGAAATGAAGAGGCATATGATCAGTGTGAATGACTATCTCCTTTCTGAGAATGTAATGCCTCCATTGGCGACATGCTTGTACAATGGAGTGCATTTCTTTGTCGTAAGTGGGGTACTTACGGACAATATATGATAGCATATGACTATGATAGGCCACCTGATGTCCATGTCGAGTGAGAACTGTGCCCACAACATAGGCTGAAGCATATGTCTCAATCTCAAAAGGTTGTTGCAGGTTGGGTAATGAGAGCATCAAGACTGAGCACAAGTGTTGCTTCAAATCATCGAATGTTTTCTTTTGTGACTGGACCCACATGAATTTTTCCTTTCCACCACCCATGGTCACTTGGATAAGGGCCGATATAATGTGGGAGAATCCCAAAATGAACCTGCGATAGAAATTGGCAAGTCCTAAGAAGCTCTGAAGCTCAGTGAGTGTGGTTGGGGATGGCATGTTATAGATGACCTGGATCCTGGCTGGATCGACATGCACCACATGCTCATCAACAATGTAGCCTAGGTACTAGACCTTGTTCATTCCAAAGGAGAAATTTTCTAAATTTGCATATAGCTTGTGTTGTCGTAGAGTGTGCAAAACCTGTTGAATGTGCTGCAAATGTTCCACCCAATTATTGTTGAAGATGAGGATGTCATCCAAATACACCAACACAAAATAATTGGTGAAAGGATGCAAGATATCGTCCATCATCCTCATGAAAGTTGTTGGGGCATTTGTCAAGCCAAAGGGCATGACCAACCATTCAAAAAGACCTTCTTTGGACTTGAAGGTAGTCTTCTGTAAATCAGTATGCTCTATGGGGACCTGGTGGTAACTGGACTTCAAATCAATCTTAATGAATTATTTGGCACCCTTGAGCTAGTCAAGGAGATCGTCAATTCATGGAATTGGGTACCGGTTCCCGACTGTGATTTTATTTAGGGCTTGGTAATCAATGTAGATTCGCCAAGACCCGTCTTTCTTTTTCACAACAATGATTGGGCTTCCAAAAGGTGATGAGCTTGGGAGGATGTGCCCCTTTTTGAGAAGCTCTTGGATCTGGTGCTTGATTTCCTCATTTTATGATAGAGAGCGGTGATAGACTAACCCATTGGGTAGCGGTTTGTCAGGGGTCAGATCGATTGAGTGCTTGACCTGATAGTGCAGAGGTACCCCAATGGGTGAGGACAAAATGTCTTTGTATTCCTCCACAACCTTATCCACCTGCTTTTGCTACATGGAGAGACCTGTCGTGGAGGCCATGGATGTGATTGGAACCTTCTTCTCACTTTAAGCATGAATCTTGAAGAAGAAAAACTTATCGGTATGAGAGATGACCTTCTTGCATTGCTTGGCAGATATCTGATCCAGATGCATATTGGTGGCCACCCACCTATTCCACTAGCTCAAAATAGAGTTTTCCACCTTCACATTTTTTCAGGTCCCAAACTTTTGGGCCGTTTTGAGGCCCTAAACAACATTTTTTGGGGATTTCGGTCCCATACATATGCTTATGGAAATCGGTTGGGCCAATCGAAATGTGTTCTTCTCAGCTAGACCTTTCCAACGGTGTATCGAGCACCCCAAACTGAGATCGTATGCAAAAGTTATGCCCTGGGAAGTTTATGTATCAACTACCCCCATCAGGGCCCGCAAACCGTTCGGCTTTTCATCTTCCAGGGTTAGGGTTTTGGATTTTCCTTATGTTGAAAAGACCTTTGGAGCCTCATTCTAAACACCATATTCTTTCAAATGAGCGTAGCCATCACATCTCTTCTTAGAGATAAGTTTCCATCATTCAAGCAAGTTCATTCACTCTGCATTTTTACACTCTCTGTAGATTTGTTTCATTAATAGAAACCATCTATTACTGTATTTCTCTATTTCTGGAAATATTTATCTGTATTTCATTGTAATATATCTACTTTTATTTCATGCTCAAAATAATCTAGATCATTGGTATCAAATAAGGCTTCTCTTGGTCGTTTTTCAATGCATATCCCCGACGAGGTTCAAGTATAGAAAGTTGGGTCTCGAGCTTGTCTCTCTTGAGGAAACTCGCTCTTGCATGCCCAAGAAACTCTCCATGGTGGAAGAAAAGAGAAACAATAGAGTAGAAGATTCTATTAATCTATTGCTGGAGAAAGCTCTCACGTGACACAGAGACGAAATGATGGATAAGTTTGCCCAAATCCTTCAATGCTTGCCGATAATAGCAGGGGCATCTTCATCAAGAAACCACTTTGGAGGAACCACTCCTTTCAAGGTACAAGTTAATTTTGATATTTCTGTATTTGAAGGTCAGATAGATGTGGATGCTTTGGAAAAACGGTTAAATCTGCTAGAAGGTTATTTCTCTATGCATAATTTTTCCGACATGGAAAATATCACCTTCGCGCTCCTTAAGGCTCTCCCCCATGTCAAACATTGGTGGGAAACTTACTGTGAGAAAATTTTCGTAGAGGAGTCTAGAATGTTCGAGGCTGAACCCACTTGGGAATGTTTCGTAGATGTCGTCAAGGAACAATATTACCCTATTGGAAACTATGAAGACCAATACATGAGATGGACCATGCTACATCAAGAGAGTTGCCAAGAAGTGTTGGAGTTCACCAATACCTTCCATACCTTGCACACCAAGCTGGGTATCAAAGATTTTGAGTGGCATTTGTTTTTAAAATACCGTGGAGATCTACATAGGTACATCCAAATGGAAATGGATTTTTTGGACATCTCATTGTTGGGAGATGCTTATCGATATGTTTTCAAGATCGAGCATAAATTTAAGTACCAGAACAAATGAGAGTTTGGGTCTGCAAATTCTCAACAAAGTATGATAAAGATGACCCTAACAAATAGCCTGCTGAAAACCAATCCAAGCCATAGGAAAATAAGGGTAAGGGAAAAACAATGAATGACACTCGAAAATGGTGTGATTTCCATAAAGGCCATTGGCACAACACTGATGAGTGTCACTCAAAACAATCATTGGTGGTCGAGATCAAAGAAAAAGAGTTGAACCCGGATTCAGAATTCGATTCATAAAATAATGGAAGGAGGTAGATCATCGACGTAGACCCCACTGCAATTGTCATAACAAAAACAATCCAACCAGAGGAACCGACAGATCCTGAAGAGGGGGAGAATATATTCCATTCATAGATGTGGGTTAAGGGGATCCCATTGCATTTCATTGTTGATAATGAAATCCAAAACAACCTCATCTCATCAGAGGTCGTAAAAAATTTGGGATTGTTGACAACACCACACCCACAACCATACAACATCGGGTGGCTTCACCAAGGAAAAGATCTTTGTGTTAGCCAACAATGTCACCTATCCTATGGAATCAAGCCCTTCAAGGATGAGGTATTGTGTGATGTTTCCCCTCTTGATGTCTGTGATGTTCTTTTGGGCCAAACATATATGTGGAAACGTCATGTTTTTTATGAGTCTTGACCCCGTAGTGTCATTGTTACTCTGGGGGGTCAGCTCTATAGGATACCAGAGGTAGTTCCAACTATTGTCCCACCAAAACAGTGACACAAGTTAATCTCTCATACTGAAAAATTCAGCCTCTTCACAATCTGTTCAAAAGGTGAACATAAGGACACTGCAACCACTGTAGCCTTGACCCAAGACCTTTCTATCTAGTAGAAGCAGATTGCATAAGAGAAAGACAATATTGTTTCTTCATCTATGAGGGTGCCTACTATTATAGAAAGATCTGCCTCACCCCATGAAACTTGCTAAGAAGGCCTTTCCATTTCCCTATGCAAACTTGAAGTCTCCTTTTGCACTTCCTAGAGCCAAAAAATCATATTTTTCCATATATACGTGCCCTACAAGTTAGACAACATGCATATACGCAGGTTGCACCACTACAACTCATGTACATCGAGTTTGGTGCTCAAAATTAAAAATTGTGTCGGGTTTCCATGTCATGTCACGAGATCCATGATCCTTGACCTTCCACATACTGGAAAAATTATGACTTGGCCCTTTAGTTCCATTTGAAGGCTATAAATTGGGCCATATCCAAACCATGGAAGAGGAGAGAATTCAACTTTTGAGATCCTTAGTTTCTCGGTTTCGAGACGTGCCGACATGAAAGTTTGTCACTTGTACACTTTTGTTGATCATTTTTTAATAGAAATACTCTTTTCCCATCCAATTGATATCTTGCAAATATTTGAATTATTATTCCATGGGCGTATTTGTTATGAATGTTAATGTATTATGCTATTGTATGTGCTAACATTATATATTATCACCATATGCTTGCATATCTTGGTTGTTGATGACAAGTTTTAGGTATAAATATTTGAGTCACGTGCTCAATGGTGGTCTTCATCGAATGTATGGATAAGTTAGGCTCTTTTTCTTGTCTTGTTAGCATTTTCATTTATATAACATACTTGGGATTGGAGTTGATTTCTACAGTCATTCAGTCTATTGTGGTTTACCCCATGCCATAGAGTGATTTTCCTCATAATATAATTGGCAACTATACTGGGGATTGAATCTTCTATTTTGGGGTTTGGAGTGTTTTTCTCCTTTGATTGCTCTCTGTTAGCCTGATTTTCCTTGTCTCCTGATTGCTTGACAACCTATTTTTCTTTGTATTTGAGTTTCTTAGATTAATCCTTTCCCAGGAAGTGTTTTAATACATATATGTGGTTTTTACCTTGACAGACGCATACATACATGATTTGTCCTTCTATATGGCACGTACATATGCGATTTTTTCTAAAACAACAACGTCCATCAACTTTTTAATATTATTTGCTAAGTTTGGTTTTTGTTGGGTGAGTTTTGATGGTTGTTGAGTCTTCTTGGGTCTCTATCCTAACTGTTGCGTGCTTGTAGAGTGATAGGAAACCCTTTTATGATTGAATTTTCAGGGGATTTTCTTTCTCATCATATTTTTCATTGGTTGTCCTTGGATCTTGGTCTGAGTGTTTTCTTCTTGGTATCATGCTTGGATTGTCTCTCTTGCAGTAGGGTATATATATCAAGCTATTATTCAATCCTTGCATTTTCATTTATTTATATTGAAAATACAAAAATATACATTTTGCATTTTGGCATTTTTTCTTTCAGTTGTTTAGTATTGATTTTGATATATATGGAAAGATTGCATCTTATTGAAATTTCACCCCCCAGCTTGGAGCTCCTCTAACTGGGAGCAATGTTTATAACCCTCATTATAACATTCCCATAGGTATGGTGCCCACACAACCTTTTATGAATCAATTTGGAGGAGGATATGACCCCCACGTACAAGGCCATGGTGCATACCAGAACCCTAGATGGGTTGCAATCCCTCAGCATCAATGTTTCTCAGGAGCATGGGCTCAGATGTCGCAACCCCGGTTCCCTTTTCTGGCCACTCTTAATCTGTCAGACTTGTCAAGATTAATGAATGACCCGGTGCATCATGATCCTTCATGGCCCCCCATCCCCACTAAGCTTCCTTTGGATATAATGAAATTTGAGGGAAAGATTGGTGAGGATACAGATGATCATGTTACTACTTTTCATCTTTGGTGCTTGTCCAATTCTCTTAATGATGATTCTATTCATTTGAGACTGTTTCAACGCACCCTCATGGGGGTTGCAATGAAATGGTACATTGAGTTACCAGGGGGAACATACGAGAATTTTAATATGATGGTTTTAGTATTTCTCAACCACTTCCAGTTGTTAGTTCATTACAATGACAACATAGAACTCCTACCAACTCTTCACCAGGATAAGGCCACACATATCTCAGACCATATCCAAGAGTGGTGTAGACGGAAGAGGTTGATCAAATCCTACATTCCTCCAGAGTTTCTATTGGAGTGGTTCCTTAAATCCCTATTGCCTTATATTTCGAAGGATGTTTCTACATCCAGGGTAACCTTTGTGGAAGAAGCTATTTTCATAGCCCAACAACTGGACCTCATATATTCCCAGTTTGGGATGTTATACAAAATTATTCCTGACGCACCGAGGTCAAATTATGACCCGAGACAAATGCCTGGGCCTCATGTCGATGGAATTATTGGCTCTACAAATACTGAGTCTGCAGACTTGGTGACGAACCAGTTGAAGGAGTTTTCTCTAAGCCAGTCTGTGGCAGGACAAGATTCTTCTTCATCCTCTACTCCCACTCAGTCGACGGATGTGCATTCTATACAATTGTCGACCAACCCGAATGGTAACCAACAACCAGGAGGGAATAAAAGGAAAGGATGTTGTAATAATCATAAGGATGGGAGGAATAATAATAATAATAAACCCAAGGAAAATGCTAATAATGATAGATCAAATAAAAATGTTGGTGAGGGAAAGAAAGAAAAGAGGAAGGTGAAGTTTCCTTGTAAACTTTGTACAAATGATCACCTTACCCACTTATGCCCCAAATTTGAGGAACTAGCGAGGCTCTTATCTCAATTGCCTGTTGTGTTGACCAATTTGTTTCCGCATAATAAACATATGACCTCGAGCTCCTCTAACACTAGAAATGCATCGAGTGGGAATCAAAATCCCTCGCCGCATGAAGGTGACCGTCTATGTGTAAATATGATCAAGTCTCATATTAATATATCCACTTGATATCATGATTACAGTTCTTCACATACTATTCCAGGTCCAAAGTCTCCCTCTCCTTCGGAAACACCTTTGCAGATCGAAAATCCAGATCCTCCACCTCATATTCCGAAAGGAGTACTAAAATGCTATGCCCACAACCCTAATGCTAGAGCTTCCCATAACTGTTCGATTGTTGAAGATATGGGTCAAACCCCTTGTGCAATGTCGGCTTTGGATGTGCTCTAGACGTGTCATTCATAGAGGAAAACCTTTCTATCTGATTTAGTATCTCTAGACCCATGTGGCTCTAAGGTTATCAATTTTGACGTCACATATGTTAAGCCTTGCTTGCCTTACCACGTGGCCTTTCAAATCCATGTGGATTATACGAAGTATACCATAAAACACATTGTTATTGATGAAGGTAATGCAACTTGTGTGATGTCCCTAACCTGTTGGAAAGCCATTGGATATCCAACTCTCTCTCAATCTACGACTATGTTGACCGCATTTGATGGTCATTCTTTCCATCCCCATGGAATTATTCTCACCTTTCTGGTCCAGTTAGGTGGAAATATAGTGGAGGTGGATGTCGAGGTGGTTGATGCACCCCTTGACTATAATTTATTGCTAGGGCGTAATTGGACTTATGCCATGACCACAATCATGCCATCTGTTTTCCACACTTTATGTTTTCCTCATGAAGGGAAAATCGTGACGATTGATCAATTATCCTTTGCGCATGCTAGTCTTAATGCATCATTTGGACCTTCGATCCCAATGATCGAGAATTCTCATCCGAAAATTGAGGATATTGGTGTTGGAATGTATTCCTCCCTCATGGGTACCTTTGATTTTGTGGCACCAATTCATCACATTTATGCCATGTCCAGTAGGTTTTCTTTGTCAGTGAGGTCCGTTCCTTTCCATACTTCATATTTCAATGATCCTCGAACCCTACCTTCCTTGACCATGTATTGTGAAGTTCAATCAAATATTGGAATGGAAATTCCATGGTCAACGACAAAGATAACGTATCAGGTTGTTCTTGACTCTACTGCTGACTTGGATCCTATATCCTCATAGAAAGACGAGGAGGATCCTCTTCTCAATCCCATATGGGCCACCTCATCATCTTGCTTAGCTGATTGCCTCAACGATAATTTCCCTTCGGATGAATCCATCTTAGAGGCCATGAATGGTCCCAATAGGCCATGGGATGATATGCATAATTGCTCTTACTTCCTCCTAGAGCTTGTTAGGATCAAACAAGATGATTTTAGATCTACCTTGAGTGAGATTCTCAGTCACGTCGTAGTTCCACTAGATACACATGGAATTTATGAAGAAGGAAACATGGAAAATATTTCTCCTATCGCCATGATCGACATCTCTCAAATCCATGGAAAAATTGAAAATGTATATATTGGTGCAGATTGCTCGCTTGAAGAAATTCAGATCTACACCAGTCTCTTAAAATAATTTCCTGATGTATTTTCTTGGTCATATGAAGAGATGCCAGGAATCAACCCTAGCATTTTCGAACATGAAATCAAGACTTATTCGGATGCTAGACCTGTTCGACAACGTCTTAGAGCTATTAATCCTAGGAAGGCCCCTCGTATTAAGGAAAAGGTGGAGAAACTACTTAATGTTGGTTTCGTCTACCCTATTCCTTTGACCGAATGTGTGTCCAATCCAATTCATGTGAATAAGAAACAAGGAACCATCCGTGTGTGTATGGATTTTCGAGGCCTGAATAAGGCTTGTCCTAAAGACAACTTCCTGACACCTTTCATTGATCAGATTCTCGATGAGTATGCGAGATGCGAAGTTTTTTCTTTTATGGACGGATTTTCAGGATATAATCAAATTCATATCAAACCCAAAGATCAACATAAGACGCCATTTATTTGTCCTTGGGGTACTTGTTCATACCAGAAAATTCCTTTCAGCCTTAAAAACACCAGAGAAACCTTCCAATGCCCCATGACCTTTACTTTTCACGATCTCAAACATATTGTCCAAGCTTACCTCGAAGATATCATTGCTTACTCTTGCAAGAGAGTAGATTACTCTACTCACCTTTGAATAGTATTTAAGAGATGTCATTATTATCGCAGATGTTTAAACCCTCACAAGTGCATCTTTTGTGTTATGTCTAGATGTCTCTTATGGTTATTTTTCTCTAAGAATGGGATCATGGTGGATCTTATGAAGGTTGAGGAAATACTTTTATTTCCTCCCCCGCACAACATTTGTCAAATTCAGGGTTTATAGGGGTAGGATAACTTCTTACGTCGATTTAAAGTACACTATGCCAATATAAATAAGTGTTTCATGCATCTGTTGAAGAAGGACACTTTGTTTATATAGGATGAGCGAGCCTAGGAATCCTTCGATGCTATTAAGAAATCCTTAGTATCGACGCCTCTGTTGAAGCCTCCAGACTACAGTAGAGATTATTTGCTTTATATCACCACGTCTGAAGGGACGATTGGTATGGTTCCAGTTTAGGAAGATGATGAGTTGCATGAGCTCATTGTCTACAATGTTAGTCGAAACTTAGTCGGTCCTGAACTTAAATACTCTCACATTGAGAAGCTAGCCTTGGCTACCTTACACGTGGTTCAAAGATTACGACATTATATATTGCTTTGAAAAACTACCGTAGTTTTGGATTTCAATCCATTTCAATACATCCTTACCTGGTGTATCATAGGGGGAAAATACAATAAGTGGATTGCCATTTTGCAAGAGTTTGACCTCGACTTTGCTTAAACGAAGTCTAATAAATCTCTAGTTTTTGCGGAGCTGATTTCAGACTTCCCTAGATTAGATGAGGATGTTATCTATGTTGATTCGTTCGCTGATGAACATATTTTCCTTATCTTTTATTTGGACCCTTGGTATGGAGACATTTTGATCTATTTTCAAACTTTTAAGTTCTCTCAGCATCGTTTGTGAGACGATCGACGACATATACGACATTAAGATAAAAACTACCTTATCATCGGTGAAACTTTGTATCGACGAGGAACATATAATATTTTTTGTCGTTGCTTGACTCATGAGGAAGCCGAGTCAGTTCTCAATGACTGTCATAGTGGGGCTTGTGGTGCTCATCTATATGGGCTTGTGACAACCCAAAAAATATTGCGAGATGGTTATTTTTGGCAATCAGTTTTTAAACATTGTGTTGAAGTGGTCAAGAAGTGTCACCCCTTCCATGTGTTCACTCAGAAAATGCTCTCGCATCTAGCCCCTTTTCACCCAATCATCATTGTCAGTCCCTTCACTAAGTGGGCAATGAATTTTATGGACTGTAACCCAGCTTCGGTTGGGGGGAATCAACATATTATCGTGGTCATGGATTAGTTTAACAAGTGGGAATACCCCATGCCTACCGTTAAATCCGATGGTAAGACAACATTTTTTTTCGTATTCAACCAAATTATAGCCCGGCTCAGAATCCCTAGGGAGATTGTCATTGACCATGGCAGTCACTTTCAGAATGAAATAATGAAGGAATTAACATCAAAATTGGGGTTTAAGCATGGTCATTCTTCCTCTTATTATCCCCAGGAAAATGGCCAAGTAAAGGCTGTGAATAAATCTCTCAAGAACATTTTGCAAAAACCTGTTAGCCATAGAAATATGACTAGAATCTAATGCTTTACCCTGCGCTTTGGGAATATTGAACCTTGGTTAAGACTTCCACTGTTTTTTCTCCTTTTCATTTAGTACACGATGTGGATTCGATCCTTCCAATTGAATGAGAAATCCCTTCCCTTAGACTAGTAGTTGAGCTCCTACCTGACACTTCTGATCTTGAGGAACGCATCATACACCTAGAGATCCTAGATGAGAAATGTGTTAATTTTTTCAAAATCCCAACCCAGTTTCAGTCTCGCTGATTTTTAAGTCAAATTTAAATGCCAAACTCAGTTTCAGCACTGTTTCAGCATATGACTCAACACTGTGTTTCAGCATCTAAAAAACTTAACAAAAAATAAATTTCAGAACTGAAACATGAGGATTATGAACATCGTTTTCAACGCAGAAATAAAATATCAGCAATATGAAAAACTCAGAAAATATAGACACAAAGATTTTTGGTCTAACTTCGACCCTGGAAAAACCCACAAGGGGAAAACCAGTGAGAGAGGGATTTGTATTATGTATGAGCTTCTGAGAAATTCTTTTACAACATATTCATCTTCAGATATTTACACAAACTTATCTGGACATTCCTGTAGCTTTGCTCCTCAATTTCTGAACCAGAAATTCGTACAAC
>JZKD02S1845947.1:487433-533434 GCA_000966675.3 Picea glauca | reverse complement strand
TATGAGCTTCTGAGAAATTCTTTTACAACATATTCATCTTCAGATATTTACACAAACTTATCTGGAAATTCCTGTAGCTTTGCTCCTCAATTTCTGAACCAGAAATTCGTACAACAGTATGGCAATTAATGTTTTACGGACTGTCACAAAATTCGTGCCAAAACTCTTCTAAGATTCAATTTCTGTGCCACTCAATGCTATTCAGCAACCTTGGAATGCATGACAATGCTCCCAGAAATTGTTGTCGCTGTCTCTTTTCTTCAGCTCGACCTCTCTCTTTCTCTCTCTTGTTCTCTCAACAAGAATGCTTCATCTCCTCTCTTGTTCTCTCAACAAGACTACTGCTGCATCAACTTCTTACCCAAGAATGGATGCACCCACTTGCCTTAATAAACCTCATGAGGGAAGGTGAGGAGTTTTCTAATCTAACAGCTGAGATTAGATTAGATGGGTGGCTGAGATTTGGTGTCTCTTCACTCACCCTCACTTTAATCATAAAGTTATCTTTTAATTTTCATCTCACAAATTAATTTGACTAAGACCCATATTCAGCAATTTCTCCCCCTTAGGCGCCTAGGGAAGAGAAACACTTGCCTTGGTACATTATTTTAATTAAAAATTTAACAAAATGCCGAGACACCTCTACGACTATCGAAGCAAATAAGCAATGTGTTAAGGTGTAGTATGATAGGTCTATCTGTCCTCAGCAATACATTGAGGCTAAATTGGTCCTCCTGTATGACCAAGCCAAAGAACTATTGGGGACACGAAAGTTTAACCCCATGTGGCACAATCCTTATATCGTGTGACGTGTTTTGGAAAAAGGAGCATATGAATTGGAGGATTATGAAGGGAATATGCTGGCTAAGCCTAGAAATGGGCTCTACTTGAAAATATATTATTCTTGAGCCCCCAAGCTTGGGTGTGACTCTTTGTATACTAGTGTATATTAGTGTATACATATCTTTTCCTTTGTGTCATCGACTTGCTTATCGAGTTTTCCCTTGGTTGGTAGATGTCAACGGAATCTTCAGTTTACTTAGGATTCACAGACGGTGCTAGTCATCATACACATAACTTGGCTTCCGCCGCTTGGGTCATTTATTCACCCAAGGGTCAACTAGTGTCTTCAGGTGGCGTTTGTCTAGGGCCATCAACGAATAATGTGGTTAAATATAATGTCGTTATAGATATTTTACGTGTCGTCCTTTCACATGGTGTTCGATCTTTAGAATTTCACCTGGACTCCCAGTTAGTCGATGTCAATTAAATGACAATTACTGTGTGCGAGACCCTACTCTACTCCAATGATTCCTACGGGTACGAATTTTGGAACAACACTTTTATTTTGTTACTTATAATCACATACCTAGAATTTCTAATTATGTATCCGATACATATGCTAATTATATTTTAGATTGGAATTTGTCACATAACTAAAGTAAATAAAACACATTCAGCAATGTACACATTGTAACGTATATAAGTAAAGCCGAAGACCAATGTTTTTATATTTCATTTCTTCAAAAAAATTGGTGTCATAGTACAAAATGGGGCTCACACCCTCAAAATACATATATGGTTGATAGATATAATGACCATGGCATCTACACAGGTGGCACCGAATGTGTATCATGATAGAATACTATGGCATTTGTGAGACGTCGAAAGAGTTTCACCCACACATGGGGCACACCCACCACCTTCCACTGCATAGCCTCTAGAAGGTCCTCCACCTGAACCATAGGAATCATGTGCGTCAAATGACACAAGTTCTCTTACACATTTTTTAGCACTCTCTTCGCATATCCTCTCGCTATATCATCTCCTCGGTTCCTTTGTCGATGTTGTGGGAATCCATCTGGTCATTGCGGACCCACATCTGCGTAACAAAGTACTTGTCAATACTTGATACCATCCAAAAATATTTGTGTTTTTTATTCTTTTTAAAAAAACACAAAAATTGAAATATATATATATATATATATATATATATATTGTTTCATACCTATATCATCGTAGGCAGAGCCTGGTGGAAATGGAATATATATATCTCCTTTGTAGTCGATCCCAACATAAGGGTAGTCGTCTATGGCTATCACCTGTTGACACCACCAGAAGAAGAACTCATCGTTGTAGGGAGTTGGTACCCTAAAAACTCCTAACCGCCTCATAACTTTGGTCCACCATGACATGGTTGGATTGCATGGTCCATGAGGAATGATCTCGACTCTAGGGCTCAAGTCTGGAACCCGCTCAAAGAAAAAAATACACAAGATATATGCGAACCTGAAGTTCCTCTTCCTCCCTTGTTTGTATTCTATTAGTTGGATCTTCATGTTATCCAATAGTGAGGAACACCAATCATAAACCGTGGGTCATAAACACTCCACTGCGTAAAACATGAGTGGCCTTGATTCCTGGTGCAATGAGGTCGACCCTATGATCCGTGTAAGAATGAGAACGACGATCTTCAAACTTAGGTTCTCTCTTTCCCTGATGGGGAGTTGGCTCCCTAATTTATCTGTTTCTACAACATAGTGGGTGGCAATGTAATCCTCTATGTTCATACCACCCCCAACCCCCTGGGCTTTGAGGTTCACCACCTCACCTCGACGAGACAATCCTGTAATGAAATAGATCCATTTTTTGAGTCAAACTCTTTAAAAAACTAAGTTTGCAGACTTGTATGCAGGATGTAATGTTAAAATCCATGTGTAGGGACACATATACGCGGGAAAAATTTGACTTGCCTGTGTACATGTCTCCATATACGAGACCCGATGAATTACAACTCGCGTACACCCTAATTCATAAGTTGCGCCCTCTAAAACTCAAAAAATGAGGACTAATTTGAAATTATAAACCACTAGAAATGAAGAGGAGGGAAATAATGCTTACTTGGTATAGACGGTTGTCAATTCTGTCACTCATAGCTCCCACAATTGAGACTTGAAGATCATGGGAAAATTGGTACAAAATGCACTATGTGGGTAAAAAACTCAAATGGTATCGTGAAATTGGTTATTTTTTACTATTGGTAGAAACTTTTAATCCACTTTACATAGTTTTTTCTAATTTTTTGACCTAGCATACTAATAGTGCTATGGAAGGAGTTGGTTTTGTCCAGGTATTTTTGTGTTTTCTAGCGTCATGTCGCCCGTTCGTGACTTCAACAGGTATTTTCTTTTACCAACATATAGGATAGGTCATCAATCCATTTTGCATTTTTTGCATTATCCTATGACTGCGATCCATATTCCGTAGGTACAAACCCATTTATTAGTGACACATAACCCTCTTTATGCTACTAGAAGTGTTGTTAGTGAATGGTAGAGGCTTACTAAACATGGGTTCCCTAGTTAGAACCTTTTCTCCATTTGGTGCCCATGCATAGATTATTCCATAGGACCAAGAGTCCCTTATAGTTCCAATATGACTTTGTGTTCAAACCTCATATTCTTACTCATAAGCACTCTGACCTATACCTATGGGGTCTTCGACCGAGTCTTGGTTAAGCTCTTTTCTGACTCTATAAAAACGAGAAAAGATTGTTGAGTGAACTTCTCTCTTTCACACTCGTTAAATGGATTTGAAAGGATCTCTATTTGGTGTAATTTTAACCCTTTTTCATACCAAGTAGACTCATTTCAAAAAAGGAATACTCTAGTCACTAGTGTCTAGAAGAGTTCTCCTGGGTATTGTTTTATACTTTTTCGGGCCTAGGGGACTAAATTTATGAAAAATGACATTCTTTGGAGTTAAGTTGTAATTGAATTCCATTATCCTTCTTGCAGTATTGAGCCTATTGTCGGTTCCCACTTTCTCATTATAAGCCTATTACCTCAACAATTTGCATCACCAACCAAGTAGAGCCTTGTTTATATCCTTTTCAGCTTGACACCCTGTACCCTAAGAGGAAACATTCCACTGAGTGTCCACGTCCTGCATACACCTTCTTGCATTTAGAATAGGTATGTTCCACAGTTGGAACTATTTTATTACTCGCGACACTCGTTTCCTCCATTTTATCATAGCATTCATTTTCCTATGAAAAAACAAAAAAAAGATGGGCGAGAAAAGAATATTATATCATATTGGCAGCAGTCATGTCTCCTTTGAACAAAGAAAAAAGAATTGAGTCCACTTGTCATCCAAATTTTGGGTTTATCATGACCTTAGGAAGCTTAGCTCGTTACTTAGAGTTTAATCCTCTGACTGGTTACTCTTCCAGCCCCTATGGAGAGTTTGATTGGTGCCTCCTGCATCAAAAAGTTTCATTATCAATTCTA
Organism: Picea glauca; assembly: GCA_000966675.3. NCBI lineage: Eukaryota > Viridiplantae > Streptophyta > Pinopsida > Pinales > Pinaceae > Picea > Picea glauca. The sequence continues at coordinate 529,142 of JZKD02S1845947.1, read as the reverse complement.
TGTTGCCGAAGTCCTCCATATGTGTTGTTCTCTTGTTCAAAGGATGTCTATAAGCCTATGTCAGACATTTCTCAAAAATCTTGACTTTGCATGTCGGCCATACCCTTAGTGTGTCTTAGAATCACATGAAATTGTAGTACTACTGTGCACCTTGGTTCTACTTTCATTATTGGTAGGTAACCTTGAACCCAATAGTCAACATCTCCTCATTGGTCGCTGACTGGGGGGTTTCCCTTGTGTTCGACAACAAGAAATATATTCACACATTGGGTTTCATGCAGTGTCTCGGATGCCATTAGCATTATTGGTGGTTTCCTCGCCTCTATCGACAATTTTCCTTATTGGATGTTATTCATAGGGTCTCTTTCATGCACTATTTGCATTTGGTGCATGTGAGAGACACACAAGGTCGTTGGTTCATGAAAATCATCTTCTTTCGAGTTCCTCCAAATCGTCAAGCTATTGTTTTGTACCTCATGCTGACTGATGAGATATTCCTTAGTGCTCTCTTTTCAGTGGGTCTCCTTCCATCGAATTCAACTCATCTATTCTGGAAACGAGGCCTAGAGTCCTATGAGTACCTAGAGGCTTGCATCAATCGCAAGTTCTCCCACCATCGATAGTTGGGAATACATCAATGTCTCTTGATCAATGGATTCTTCAAGTTTTCGACCTCAACACATTTATTCACACTTGTAAGAATGTACTTAGTGCCTTGATACCTACTTTCATTTTATTGGTAGGTTGGCTCGTGTTTTTTAATGGTATAAATTAATGACTGGTATTCAAACGAAGTCTCATTGTGTTCGACCTCAACTCCTCTATTCCTAGGATGTAGACATGCACCTTTTGTGGATCGTGTAGAAGACTTGAAGACATCAATTTATAGTAACAACTTTCCTGAGCTGTTGTTATAATTCATTGGACCAATGCCTATATGAATTCAGTGATGATGGGAGATCAAATTGTACTCCATTGTATATAGATATCTTCAGATTGATTTTGAGTTTTTCATTGGTCCTTATTCGTGACTATGACATCCTATGGCATGTATCTACTTTTTATTGCCTATTCATGGCCATGAACAACTGTTTGGTATTTTTCCACATGGTTCTGCACTGTAATTCAAATTGGCAGCCATGTGTACAAAGTCATTACGGATTGTAATATTCTCATGAGCAACTAGTTCTTCCAGCTGAGTCTCCATTATTCCAATTCTGGGAATTATAACGTATTTCAGCCATCACAGACACTCCTCTAACCTCACACATTAGGGGGAATCTGTTATAGCAAGATTTTCCTCACCCCATGCAACTTTCTCAGAAGGCATTTCCATTTCCCTATGCAGACTTGAAGTCCCCTTTTTCACTTCCCAGAGCAAAAAAAATCATATTTTTCCACATATATGCACCCTACAAGTTAGACAACATGCGTATACGCAGGTTGCACCACTACAACCCGCGTATATCAAGTTTGGTACTCAAAATTAAAAATTGTGTCGGGTTTCCATGTCACGTCACGAGATCCATGATCCTTGACCTTCCATATACTGGCAACGTTCTGACTCATCCCTTCAGTTCCATTTGAAGACTATAAATTGGGCCATATCCAAACCATGGAAGAGGAGAGAATTCAAATTTTGAGAGCAAAGATACTCTGGAGAAATTTTAACTTCACATTGAGTCTACATACCTTTGTCCTTTAAAGTCTAAACACATTGTTCAGCCACCAAGATCTTCCCTCTTTGATGAAGAACCTCATTGTCTCTCTTATATGAGCTTGCCTTTGGTGGAGGATTGAAGTGGTGGAGGCCCAGCTGTAAGGGACTTATTTTCTTGATTTCGAGGCCTATCGACACAAAATTTTGTCACTTATACACTTATGTTGATAATTTTTAATAGAAATACTCTTTTCCCGTCCAATGTATATCTTGCAAATATTTGAATTATTATTCCATGGGAATATTTATTATGAAGGTTAATGGATTATTCTATTGTATGTGATAACATTATATATTATCACCATATGCTTGTGTATCTTGGTTGTTGAGGACAAGTTGCAGGTATAAAGATTCGATTCATGTGCTCAACAGTGGTCTTCATCGAACGTCTGAACGAGGTAGGATCTTTATCTTGTCTTGTTAGCATTTTAATTTATATAGCATACTTGGGATTAGAGTTGATTCCTGCAGTCATTCCGTCTGTTGTGGTTTACCCCATGCCATAGAGTGATTTTCCTTGTAACACATACACACTTCCCAGTCAAGCCAAGATACAACAAGTTGGTTGAACAAATTCAACCCCATTAGCAATAGGTTCTTGACAACCTTCAACAAGCTAAGCAACACAACTTCTCCAACAAGGAAAACAACTCACCATGGTTCAACAAAATCTTCCCTGAGAACTTGAAGCAATAGGAACCATTTCTTCCGAAGGGGGGAGGATCCATCCAAATGGATATCGGTGGCCACCCACTTATTCTAGTGGCTCAAAATAAAGTTTTTCACCTAGACATTTTTTTGGGTCCCAAACTTCCCGGGTCGTTTTGAGGCCCTAAACAACATTTTTTGGGGATTTCAGTCCTAATAGATTGGAGAATGCACTATATTGGTCTAGTCAAAATGTGTTCTTCTTAGCTAGACCTTTCCAACAGTGTATCAAACGCCCAAAATGAAGATCGTGTGAAAAATTTACACCCTCGGGAATTTGGTGTATCAACTACCCCCATCGGGGCCCGCAAACCTTTTGGCTTTTCATCTTCTGAGGTTAGGGTTTTGGATTTTCCTTAGGTTAAAAGGGCCTTTGGAGCCTCATTGTAAACATCATATTATTGGGAATGAGTGTATCCATCACATATCTTCTTAGATATAAGCTGCCACCATTCTAGCGAGTTCATTCACTTTGTATCTCTATACATTTCTTTCATTAATAGAAATAATGTATTACTGTATTTCTCTGTTTATGAAAATATTTATGTGTATTTCATTGTAATATATCTTCTTTCATTTTGTGCTCAAAATAATCTAGATCAAGATCAAGGAAATGGTGGTAGATGGGACTACCTCTGGGATATTGTATAATTTCTTGTCCAAAGTAATAGTAACACTACGAGGCTTAGAATCATATACAACATGATGTTTCCATAAATAAGGTTGGCCCAAAAGCACATCAAAAACTTCAAGGAGGGAGAATAAAAAAATACCTCATCCTTGAAGGGCTTAATGTCGTAGGTCATGAAACACTGTTGGCTGACGTGAAGATCGCTCCCTTGGTGGATCCATCCAATGTTGTATGGTTGTGGGTGTGGTGATGTTGACAAGGCCAACCGCTTGATGACCTCTTCTTAGATGATATTCTTCTGGCTACCGCTATCAATGGTGAAGTGTACTGGACTACTCTTCACCCACATCTGTGAATGAAAGAGGCCCTCACCTTCCTCTGGTTCATCAGGTTTGTCGGGCTGGACCTTAGTGGTGGTAGCAACGATGGAACTGGGTTCTGAATCAATGATTTGTCTCCCTTTTTCTAGGTCTGAATCAGAGTCAGAGCCTACATCTGATTCAGAGGCTTTCACCTTAGCCACCAACGATTTATTTGAGAGACATTCAACGATGTTATGCCAGGGGATCTTATGGAACTTGCACCATTTCCTAGTGTCTTTCTTTGTCTTCCCATTGTCCTTATTTGTTTACGGTTTGGACCGGTTGTCCTGAGGCTATCAATCCTTGATATGCCCTTTTTTCTACGGGTTGGGGATGCCTTTGCTTAGCTTCTGCTGTGAGCGGTTTGCAGAATCAAACTATTGTGTCTTCTGTTTAAGCTTCTGCCTAATTTTGATGGCATATCAATAAGACGCGCTCAAGAACGAAATGCCCATAAACTCCATTTATGTCTGGATGTGTCTATGCAGGGCGATGCTATACTTGAGCATTGGATGTCGCTCAGAGTCTTTGATACCCAACTTGGTGCACAAGGTATGGAAGACATTGGCAAAATCTGGTACTATTTTGTCCCTTTCTTGTCGCAGTGTGGTCCATCTTGTATATAAGTCATAATAACTTACAACATGGTAGTATTTTTCCTTAATATCATTCTTTAAGGAACCCCAAGTGGGTGAAACTACAAATAATGTAGATCCCTCTGTTTCCTTTTCCTCACAGAAAGTCTCTCACCAATCTTTGACATGGGGGACGACCTTCAGGAGTGAAAATGTAATCTTTTCTCTATCGGAAAAGTTGTGGATAAAAAAGTACCCTTCTAGTAGGTTTAACCATTTGTCTACAACATCTGCACCTATTTGACCTTCAAATATAGGAATATAAACATTGATTTGTACCTTGAAGGGTGGTGCCTCCACTTGAGGTAGATTTGTCACCCGTTGGCAGTCGTCGAAGGATCTGTGCAAAGTTATCCATCATCTTGTTCCTTTGTCACGAGAGGGATTCCTCAAGCAATAGTTTAAAGGCATATCCTACCCCTCCGTCTCTCTTTTCTTCCCCCATGGGTGGCCTTCAAGTTCAATGAGGCCAATCTTTCAAAGGCTCATCTGGTTCGAGTCCCAACTTATTATACCCTAACCTCGTTGGGGACATGCATAGAGAAACAAATGAAGAGAAGATCGCTCTGATACCACTGATATGGATTTATGAGAAGAAAAAAATGAAACATAGATCTATAATATTAACACAAAGATACAATGAATAATAATAGAGATACATTAAAACTTGACTTTTGTTAAATGAGAAATATGTTGAAACTGTAAAAATGCAGACTGAAACAAGCTTGCTAGAACGGTGGCAGCTTATCTCTGAGAAGATATGTGACGACTATTCTCATTCAAAATAAGATGATTACAATGAGGATACAAAGTAATTTTTACATCAAACATAAATGCCAAAACGCTAGACATCAAAAAACCTAACCCTAGGATATGAAGCACCAAAAGTCACGTGGGCCCCATTGGGGTAAGTTGGTACATCAACTTCCCAGGGTCGTAACTTTTGCATACAATATCCATTTTAGGCGCACGATAGCCCGTTGGAAAGGTCTATATGAGGAATACACATTATTATTCCATTACACTTTGACATTGTCTATAGTTTGATTGTGTCAGGCCCAAAAAATGTTGTTTAGGGCCTCAAAACGACACCAAAAGTTTAGGACCGAAAAAGCTAGAAAAAAACTGCCAAGATAAAAAATGTGTTCCATTTTCATCTTGATCATATACTTCTTGTTGCGAGATATCTATAGTTAGGGAAATGAATACCTTTCATTAGGTCGTCTATGAGAAATTCTGCAATAAAACTAGTCCCTTGCGAGATGGAAAAGACATCTTTATAATCCATCACTCCAAAGCCTCATGTCATCATGTTGATGGGGATTTATCCCTCATAGACTGCTCTAATAGGATATTTCCTTTGGGAAGGAAAAAAATCCTTCACGTTTTGAGAATCCACCTTATCCTCATCTTATAGGTTTCCATCTAAATCACATAAAGGAGATTCCTTGAGTAGGAGAGGGATTCCAAAGGGTATCGAGGTGGTTGTCACCATCAATACATGGAAATGAACATTTGGGATAGGGTAAGCAGTTTTACTTGGTGTCACTCCTATCAAGTTCATGGTGACTATCAGAACAACTTCTGATATGAAGCTCATGCAAGGAGGTGTTAGTGAGTTTGACATGATCTAGATGACTTTCAAGTCAACCGAGATCTATTGATGGCCTAAGAAGTCATTCGAATAACATGTGATTTCCACTTCCATGAGACCTAATATGATGAAAAAATGGTGAACGTTCCCCCCAAGAACTTATGGGAAAAAATCTCTAGGTTTTAAGGAAACCCTAGGTGGTATAGCTCCTCAACAGAAAACCACATATATGACTTCCAATCACAACCCTAATATATTTTCTTTTTCTTACAAGAAATCAGCCCCTATCCTTCATCTCTTTCAAAATTTGGATTGTGTACCATGCAATTGGATTAGATATTAAGGTTAAAGTGGAAAAAGACACTACATAGTGGCTTCCAACAACAACCCTAATGAGATAACTAATTCAGTATTTCCTTGATCTTTCCAATGTTAATAAGATTTCTCTCCTTATCTACTTTTTGGATATCTCTCGTCTTCTAGTTAATGCCTCTTATCCATTAGTTTCCAAAGTTTTAGGCTCCTACTTTATTTTCTCTCTACTAAGGACTACCCCATGATATTGATATGATGCTTAATTAACTGTATTGCCTACTTTCCTTCTCCACCTATTGAACTTCAAACATGATCAACAATTTCTCCTTCATATATAGGATCCAATAGTCATATCCAACATCCTACATTCATTTGAACTTTAATGCATTTGATGAATGGAGAATCTCACCATTAATCGATGGAGATATATTGATAGAGGTGCATATCAAAGGGTTTTTGTAAGTTGTGGATACAAACATACATCTTGGGATTTATTGTATACTTGTTATGGATGCATCCTATCTTAGTTCAAAGTGATATTCTAATACCAAGATAACTCATTCATCTTGTGAAATTAGCATTGTGTGTGGTATATTTAAATAGATTGACTATTATCACCTAATGCAAGTTCAAAATAAAAAAGAACATTACTAAGCGTAAAATGAAAATATGGAACCTCCACTATAAAAATGTGACAACACTATAAAAGACATGATATGATAGAATCCAACATGGAGACAACCTAACTCATAATTGACAAGATCAAATGCATAATATGTCACAACTCAAAAAATTATGGAATAAGGAAACTCAAATAGATGTAGAAAGTGGCAAAAAAATGATGCAATGAAGATGTAACCATGATACAAGGAAGACACAACAAGGAATCAAGGAAGACACAAGAAGGATGCAAAAAGGACACAACAAGAATGCAAGGAAGATGCAATAATGATGTAAAAAGGCAAAAATGATGCATGATAAATAAAAATATGGACATAGTGGGTATGAAAAGAAGGGACATAAAAAGGATTCCTACCTATTTTTTGATCACCTCGACATCATGTCATGTGTCCCTTCCTTTTCTACATGATATTACATCAATGGGAAGGACCCCCCACCCACACACCAATTGAAGTGGTTGACCATCCACGAGCAACATAAATCTATGTGGTTTGGTGTAGAAAGGAAGGGCCATGGCTACAAAAAAGATGGAATAGCCATGGTTGTGGAAAGGGGAAAGAAAGGTTGGGAATAATTGTGTATAGAATGTGTGAAGGGAGGGAGGAAGAAAAGCCTAGATATAATGGTCAAACTACCGATAACCTGAAAAGAGGTATTGAAACATAATTCAAGGAGTTAGATGATAATACCGCGGTTACTTATTGAAGTGAAAACAAATGTATATCCACAACAAGTACATTATGTGGATAACACAGTGTATGTCAAACTATTATTCTTCAATAAGAGGTAGACATAAATAGTTAGCATTTTGTAGAAAATCATCCACAGTGAGGAATGTGTAATTATGTAGCATATTTATGATTCCTTAGGAGTAGCATGTGATAATCAACAATTCATATTCTATAATATAATGATCTCGACAACTTGTTTTTCCTTGTCTTCGTAGTCATTTTTTTTACATAGAGGAATCTTGTCAGCAAGTTGGTTTTCATGAGCTCCATTATCTAGTGATGACCCAAAGGGAGCTTTCACCACATGAGTATGATCTTATCCTTTTTTTGTTTCTACTATAAAAAAGGACCCACTAGCAAGTTGATTTTCAAGAAATACTCTATCTTGTGACACCCCAAAGGGGTTTTCATCACAAGATTATCTTTTTAATGTTCTTTAATATTTTTTTTTGTGTTGAGTTGGTGAATTGTACTTACTCAAGAATAAAGGAAGTAGTTCCTTCAGTCATGTTCATATGTTGTTATTGTGGTTTCAACCCCGACACAAATTCCTCCTTAGAAAATGGCTTTTTATATAGTTTTAGTGAGTGGCCATTAACCATGAGTGGAATCATGTTTAAATCGATAGTGTGGATTTTCACAAAACCTTTACCATAAACTATATCAAATTCATAAGGACCCAACGAGTAATTTTTGAGTTTACCTTTGAAATCCTTAAACTTGGAGTCATATAGAAGTGCCCAAGCACTGCAATACAAATGTTTGTCTTTGATGAAGTGGTCATGTCATTGTGTCCTCTAATGTTGGACAAATTTTGAAAAAAGTACTTGGAGTTGAAACTCATCTAAAGCATCAAGTTTATCAATATGATATTTTTTTGTTATAGAAAGTTCCAAGACTAGCTCCAATGCAGTACTTAAAGTCTTAATTTCAAACTCAATTGCCAATATTAAAAATAGTGTTATCATATACTAGCTCATATGGTGTGAGTTGATAATGGGGGGCTTAAAATTACAAAAAAATGAAAGTGATGATTGCCTAGTAAATAGGGGTCAAGGGGTATTTTAAATATATTAAAAATATAGACACTGAGAGGGTTTAGAATTAGGTATCAGAGAGGGTTGAAATAGGTATCGGGTGGGGAGTTTGAATATGTGGCTTCATACTGCACTTCGTTGCACCCTTCAAGATCCACAACAATGTATTCATTCTCTTTAGATGTTCTTCTTCATATTCGTTGTTCAATGCCCAAATATGAAAACTTGTATACAATTGATCAATCATTACATGGCTTGACATGTGCCCCAACTCTCACATATAGACTTGTTTTGGGTATTCTCCCATCAATCTAGGACCCACCAAAATCATGGATTTGAACAAAAAATTCATTAGAAATCGAGGATTTTACCTACTAGAAGGAATCTGTAATGAATCCCCTATTGAGTGGAAACAAATAAAGGGTTATAGGAATCTACGCCTATATCTTCTATAAATATTTTTTCCCCACCCACTAAGGACTACAATATAGAAACTAATATATCGATGACTCAAAAGACAACCTCTTTGCTACTAGTTTGTTTGCTTGCTTGCTCCTTTGGGAAAGAAAAGAGGAGGCATGATTTCAATAACTTCGACCCTTTTGACCTCATTGGATGATGCAAATCAATTAGTGTTGTTAGAATATTTATTATTCTCCAATTAGTGTCTTCATTAAAATAAGGAAGAAAAAAAAGGTAGTCCATCAATTTGTATAATCCTCATCTAAGGCTTATATGAGGTTTTTTTTCCATGGAATAAACATCCTAAGGTAACCCGCCAAACAATTCCCCTGATTTTGAGGAAGGTACCTAGGGTAAACTAGATTCTATGAATCTCAAGGCTTTTTCAACAGAGGGCTCAAGGCCATTAAAACAATATACTCATTAGGAGCTTAACATGTCACTTCCAAGAATTGAATCTAAGTGAGGATAACACTCATTCTCTCAACCGCTCAAGCTAGACCCAATTGACAATATGAGTTGTGTCATGTTACCATACTAAGGGTACAAATAAAAAGGGCTATTAAAAATGTCATGAAAAAATAGATATGGAGGGTATCTAGTGAAAATAAGGGTTTTTTAATTGGAAAGGTGTATTGGGAGGAAAATTCAACAAAAGGATTTTGGAACATATTCTTTAATATATATTTAATACGTGAGATAGAATTTGTATCTCATAACAATATTAGATAGAATCTATGTCTCATACAAATGTTAGTCTTGCAATATACATGTTGTGCTTATCAGAATTGACATGTCTACATAGGCCTTCTGCCATGATCATAAAAAGATAGAAAACAAAGGATCCCCTTGTCTAACCTGGGGTGAAAGGGATCCATAAGAGATCCATTCAATAGGATGGAAAAGAATGGTGTTGAAAAGCAACTTAACACCTCATTAAATCCAAGATCCAACAACCCAAATGTTTTAAGTATATTGTTCATAAATGACCAACTTAACAATTCATATGTTTTTGACATGTCATGTTTTATTATCATTTATATTTTTCAATCCTATGGAATGAGTAAATTGGCTGTTGACATACAATAACTTCATCTAAAAATTGTCTCATTCACATAAAACCCCCCACCATCAAGGTTTCCATTTCATTTGTGATGAGAATAATGAAAGTCAGAATAAAAGTTTTGAGAATGCTTATGTCTATTTTGGATTCATCACTTCAAGCTTTGAAAATGCTCCTTTTAAGAGGTCATACTACCAATCAATCTTTGGTAGTATAGTGTGTAAAGTGAATATCACTTTAGTCTTATTTTTATTATTCACTCCATGATACACTCTCATCATCCTCATTAATCTTTCACAAGACGTAAAATCATATTTTTCTTATTCAATTTTTTTTTGGGCCCCTTTGCATTTCATATTTTTTTTATTCAATTTTTTTTAGCCCATTTACATTTATGTTGAATATTCAATAATTTTTTGGCCCCTTTACATTTTGATGCCGGAGCATCCTTCACAACAAGCAAAACCAACGTGGAAGCAGAAGACAGTTGGAAGACGTCCAGCGCAAGTTTTTGAATTTTTAATTTTTCCCTTGAAGTTGATGCGCTGAATATAAATGAGATCATTTAATTTGGCGCCTTGGAAAAAATGTAATCAGACATTGAGCCATACGCTCTCGTCTGAGATAGACATAGGCATTTATAGTAGTAGTTGCAGGTAGATAGAATTAAAATACTAGATTAGATAATTCTAGAAGAAAGAGGGAAAACCAAACATAGACACCCTCAATGTGTTGTTGTATTATTATCAATTCAGGAAGAGTAAGAAAAAAAAAAGAGCATAGGAGAATAGCAGATAGTTGTAAAGAACACCCATGAACAGATCTCGAATTAATAGAGAAGTTGATTCAGATTCATGGTTGTTGAGTTATTCTCTGTGTATGTGTGTTGAATGCTCTGCTTATGAATATTTCTTCCTGTTATGCATTTGTTATCATGCTGTGTGTATGACTTCATGGTTCGAGATTGAAGTCTGAGAGGAAGTGAGGTGAGTTACAATTGTTTCTCATTTGAGTGAGGATTCTTGCAAGGAGTGCAGTTGAAGTCGTCCACAAGGAGTGCGTTGACAGAAGGCTCAGAGAGTAAACTCTTGTTCTCAAAGCACTCAGAAGTGAAAGTGGGTTGCTAAAGCCGTGCAAGGAGTGCGCAGGCTAAGGAGAGTCTCAGTCGTGACACTGAGCATAAGCTTTGGGAGACTGTTGCTGCAGGAGTCCGCAGAGTCGAGTGACTTCAACACTTAGACGTGATTGAAGATTTGCCGCAAAGGGTGCATGCAAGAAGTTCTCTGAAGGACTTGAGAAGTCGAGAACAATCTCAGGAGGTATAGGCCTTCGAGTTCACCGAAGAACAAGCACAGGGAACTGTCGTTTGAAGTCGAAGGAAAGTGCCGCAGGTCGACGAGCGAGCAAACGAGTCTCGTGGAGAGACACTTCTTTATTTCGCAGAATCCTCAAGGGGAGAACGGACAAACGAAATCTTTGGAGGATATTTCACGAAGTTCCGAGAGCCGTTGGATCTTGCAGAGGTGCAAGGTAGTTACAGTGCAAGCGTGGAGAGGATTCAAAGCTCAGGAGGGGCAGCACCGTTGATCCAAGTCGGTCAGGGCCATTGGATTGGTCACGAGATCGCCTATCGGGACCTCGTGAGGAAAGGGTCCTAAGTTTGGTAAGGAAAGTCGCGAGACGCGAGGTCACGAGGCAGCGAAGTGATGAGAGACTGTAAGCCGTCCATCTGAAGAGGACAGGTGTCAGAGATCGAGAGATCTCGCGAACTCGAAGCTCGCAGGGTGAACGCCCAAGCGTTTGGCGTTAAAAGTCGCGAGACGCGAGGTCACAAGGCAACGAAGTGGCGAGAGACTGTAAGCCGTCCATCTGAGTAGGACAGGTGGCAGAGATCGGGAAACCTCGCGAACTCGGGAGTTCGCCGGGTGAGAGCCCAAACATTGGGTATTCGAAGTCGCGAGGACGCGAGTAGCGAGAGAAGGACAACTGTCGGATCCAGATCATTGGGGGACCGTTGGATCCGCACATGGGATCGTGCATCGGAGCCTCGCGAGAGAAGGCTCGAGAACTTGGCCACGGAAATCGCGAAGTCACGAGGGAATGAGGTCGCGAGTCTCGGCATCTCGGACCTCGGGAGTTGACATAGAATTTATTTGACCTCATGAGAAGTGAAGTCGTGAGTTTCGGCGCCTCGAGTATCGGAGGTTGGAGAACCAAAAGTTTGGCATTGCGAGTAGCGAGGTCGCGAGTAGCGAAATCCCTCAGGGAAAAATCAGTGGGTTGACTGACCATCGGGTCTCGGGGATCCGAGAGCCCAGCATTCAACCTTTGAACTCGTGAAGTCACGAGTTCCGATTCCCCGATAAATCAATGTAGGGGGGATCGCACGAGATAACTGTGAGAGCAGATTTCCCGATAGGAAAATAGAAGAACCTTAGAGTTCTTCGGGCTGAGAAGAAGAAGAAGATCCTGTGAGAGCGGACGTGCCCGTGGTTGGCGCGTTTGCGTCACATTTCATATTTTTCTTATTCAAATTTTTTTCGGAGCTCCTTTGCATTTCTGTTGAATATTCAATATTTTTGGATCGTGTTCAATTTTATATTTTTCTTATTCAAATGGTTTTGGGTCCCTTTGCATTTCATATTTTTCTTATTCATTTTTTTTTACCCCTTTGCATTTTTGTTATTTTTTTTTTTTATTTAATTTTTTTTTAGCCCCTTTGCATCTCTGTTGAATACTCAATATTTTAGGGGACGTATTCAATTTTATATTTTTCTTATTCAAATGTTTTTGAGCCCCACTTTGAGCCCCTTTGCATTTCATTTTTTTTTGGGCCCCTTTGCATTTCTGTTGAATATTCAATATTTTTGGCATTTTTTTTCAATGTTACAATTTTTTTTGGAGGGGCCTTTGCATGAATATTCATTTTATTGTTTGGTCCCTTTTGCACTTCTACAAGACTTAAAATCCTATTTTTTTACTCAATTTTTTTTTCGGACCCCTTTGCATTTCTTTTGAATATTCAATTTTTTTGGGGCCCCTTTGCACTTCTGTTCAATTTTTTGGGGGCCCTTTGCACTTTTTGCAAGAAAAAATTATCTCAAATTTATAAAAAGTATAGTTTTTTTTACATCAAACAGATTCAAAAACAATCCCAAAACAGTCCAAAGATATAGAAAGAGGAGATTACAACAAGAATACTGTAATACTAGATTAGACAGATAAGATACTGCAAAAAAAAAATCTGACAGGAATTAAGCAAAGTGCAGACTGAAAACTGCACTCAATGCATTTACCCTTGCACTTATGTTGATGAGGGTAAAACTCTATGCTTTTAAGATCATTGAGGAAGATGTACATAGGTCAATTTCGAACTCAATGCATTTACCCTTGCACTTATGTTGATGAGGGTAAAACTCTATGCTTTTAAGATCATTGAGGAAGATGTACATAGGTCAATTTCGAACTACAAGTAAATAAAATTGGACAAACGTTTTTACTACGAAGGACGACCGTACTGGCGATCGAGTAAAATTGGACAAACGTTTTTACTACGAAGGACGACCGTACTGGGGATCGAACCCAGAATCTCTGGTTTCGTAGACCAGCGCCTTATCCATTGGGCCATACGGTCACAACTATTACAATTTCATTTGTTAAATAAAGATATATTCAATAATTTTTTTTTTATAGTGTATTCATAATTTTTCATGTTTCATTCCTGGTGTTTATGATATTCATCTCTGGTGTTTGTTATGTAATTCTCATTGTACTACTAGTCGAATAGAATCCTAGTCGTCATGAATTTCAATCACGAGAATATAAAGCTTTATCACGCTGCTTTGAGTAGTTTTATTACCGGCCGCCGCAATTATCACTTCTCCAGACCTTAGGGCTTTCTTAATTTTCTTTCTTCACAAGCGTTGAATTCTTCGCATCTCCCAGATATGTTGACATCATGTTAGCAAATGCATCGATAAAAGATAAAAGAAAAGTGATAAGATAGGTTAATGTTGTTTGAGTTTTCTTTTTCAATATGGTTGATCTACATATATATCTATTTGCATCAACTTCAATATTTCTTCAAAAACTAATTACTTTAATGGGGTCAAAGCTATCCATGTATTGCTTTTCGATTAAGCATCTCTCATAGCACCTTACATCATACTTGGTATGAAGGGAATCTATACTCTAACCATCTCATTTTGATTAGCACTAGATTCAATTGATGGATATTAGAGGATGAGTGTAAGGCCCTTGTCTTGAAGTTGGGAATGACTACTTTTACTCGTCCATTGAGATGGCCAATGGCAGGCTTCGATTAATTATGATGGTAAGTTGTAAAATGGTAGGCTTCGATTAATTGTGATGGTAAGTTGTAAGGATGGATGAGCATGCCTTGGGAAATTTCGCATGATGGAAAGGCATGGTTAAGTGCTAGATAGCTTTGGCAAAGCAATTTGGCTAAGTATATCAATGAGATGAGGGTTGTTATTTAGTGTTTCTTACAGAGGTTGCACAACGACTTGGACAATGGACATTCCTTGGTTCATGTGTGCACGAGGCAACAATGCCTTGACTTGTGGGTGTAACATCTTAGTTAGTGTCCCGAAGTTTCTAGACGATTGGGCATGCATTGCAAAGATGCATGTTGGCTCAATGTGACAAGAAGCACAAGAATGGCAAGGGGTGCATCGAATGATTTTCAATTGGTATTTTAAACTTGACAGTGGTTCCATTGGATGACCATACAGTGATCTTGGGACAAGACTTTCTCAAGCTTAGCAAGGTAGTGTTTGTGCCCCATAAAAACTATTTGATGTTCTTAGATGGAACCAAGATTTGTGGTGTAACTATGATGACTACAAGAAATTTAGGGAGGGTATYAATAATAYGCATTGTAAAGTTGATTGAGATTGYCAGTAAACCCACAAACAAGCTTTTGTTTGTTTCARAATATGAAGATAAGTTGGTGTAACAACCCTAATTAATTCTTTAATTATCATAAATGATAAATATTAGTTTAATGAATTATTAAAATAGATTTTATGAAGACTTTATTATAATATAATTATTATTGGTAGTTGAACCAATTAATGGGAGAGATAAGGTGGTTGAGGGATTAATGAAGGGTAAGGCGGTTGGAGAAAGGACTTTGTAGGGAGGAAGATAAGGGAGAAGGGAGGACTCGGGAAGGGGATCTTGTTTTTTGGGTGATATTTTTGGTTTATGGAAGGGAGAAAAATTTGGAGAGGAAGAAGGAGGAGGGCAGGAAACAGTTTCTGACAGCAACAATTTTGTTTGAGGACTCTCACAGGGGCACCATGGTTGCTGGGAATTTTGGGCTCAGGGGCCAGGAAACCGTAAGGATTTCTTGAGGCTAGGGAGTCGGAGAGGTTGTTCCTAGTTGGTTGGGAGGTTAATCAGTTTGGGCAGGATTCATCATCTTCAGTTCAACATCAGGTTGAGGTAAATACCTCATGCTCATTATGTTGTTGTTCATTATTATGTTGTTCATTATGCTCATTATGTTGTTGTTCATTATTATGTTGTTCATTATGCTATGTTGCTATTCATTATTATGTTGTTCATTATTATACTATTGAACGTTATTTTTATCATGGAACAGTAAATAAAGAAGTAAATTAGAAGGAATTTTTGTATTTATATATATATTGTTTTTTTGAGGCTTTGTATGCACAGGCCTTACATATGGTACCAGATCCCTAGTTTAAAAACTGGGGCCTAGGCCTAGTAGGCTAAATGTTATGCCTTATGTTCCATAAACAACCATGAAAGCTTGGGCATGCAACCTTGAAACCCTTACAACCCTTTAACAACAACAAAAAAATAACCTACATCCCTTTAACAACAAAAAATAACCCAGAAATGGAAAGAGTCCAAAACTGGAAATAACCTAAAAACTAAGCAAAAAAAAAACAAACCCTTAAGAATACCTAAAGAATGAAATGGATTACAAGAAAGAAATGATGCACTCTATCCAACCCCCTATCCGCCTGTTCCAACACTAATTACTGCAAGAAATATCACTAGTTACTGCAAGATTCATCACCCATCACCTGCAATATGATCAACATAAACGACTATTTGTTTATTTGTATATCTATAAATCTACTTGGTCCTTATTTTTTTTTTAAGAAAATGAAAAATGCACTAATTTATTGAAAAAAAAAATAGAGAAGGGAAAAGACTCTCTCTCTATATATAGGTCGAGCCCCTAGCTACCCCTGCCCCGATCGAGTTACCCTTATGCATGACATAAACAAAATGGTAAAGGAGGCAAACATGGCTTAAAAGAAACTTTTAACAACACCATGCATTTTCTTTCATGTCGTCACTCTCAGGCAGGTCAAACCCTCGTACCAGGTGGTCAAACTCTCCTTCAGGCAGCCAAGCCATGTCACCAATCAACGATATTTCCTGCAACAAAATCCATTACCATTTTCGCTAGTTCAGAGTTTGGCTAAAGAGATTGTCAACAAATTCCCTCTTCAGATCCAAGAAGAAACTTGAATTATTTACATTTCAATTATTTTGTCTACAAAGTAGAAAACAAAATCCGTAAAGGACTGGACTGGGATCCTGACCATGCTTCTTTCACCAAACATTAGTTGCAGGTTCTGCTAGAAGAAGAAAATACTGTATTAATTGCTAATAAGTGCAGATATCCCCGATTTGAACTGAGAAAATAAATGAATGAATGAAATAGATGAAACTATCGGTCACCATAAGCAAACACACAACACCAATTCATTGAGTATCAAGCATGAGCCAAGCCAAGTCTCAACACAAATTGCAAATCCAAGCACCAAGTTGCATGGAGGAGTCCCACTAGGGGTGTTGCACTATGCATATGAAGTGAAGCGAGGGAAAAAAATGGATGAAGTGAAGAGAGGGCAAACAACATGTAAATCACCTTCTTCCTACAACCAAATCCTCAATCCACGAGTCTTGTAACCACACACCAATACAACATATGCCAAACCCCAAGTGTCAAACGCCAAATCACCATGACAGAGATTCCTCGTCTTGTACTCCCTGGGAAACCCCATGTACTTAGCAGGCACACACCTTAACCACTCGTCCAAAGAGACCGCATGCCTACCATCACTACCGCCAAAGCCAAATGCCAAAGCCACCAAGGAGGAGCAGACGGATCTAGTTGAGCATCCAAGAGCAAGTGCCAAGCCACAAAGAGCCCATGGATCGATTGATATAGTTGGTCGAGCACATGACCTGACCCTTGCGTCAAAGACCAAACAACACCAGGCCTTACATATGGTATCAGGCCTTCTGTGTGTAAATGTACTACATTGCACAGCCATTACAGAGTGAGGTGGAAGAAACCCTGGTCGTATTTGCAGAATGGGAGAGGCGGCAAGGGAGGGAGTGTATGCGAACATTTTGTGTAGGGTTTGAGAATTGAGAGCAGGGGGAGAGGGGCACATGGGCCTCATGCAAGGACCCACGATGCCCTACTTTTAAAATTTTTAAAATTGTTTTAATTTTTTTTTTATTCGTTTAAATTTTAATTATTAGTAATTATTTTAAAACATTATTTAAATTTTAATTGTTTTATTTAGTGTAAATTTTAATTATTTTAAAATTAATCAAAATTTAAAATAATTAGATTTAAAATTCAAAATTTTATTTCAAACTATTAATACTAGTGATTAATTAATTAGTGATTAATTAACTAGTGACTAATTAATTAAAATGATTAATTAATTAGGTGTGTAATTAATGTTAATATCTACTTAATTATTAACATAAATTAAGTGAGTAATTAACATTAACATTAACATTAACACATTTAATAATATTTAATAATTAACATGACATTATGATACTAATAATAATATTTATTTTATGGATTAGAATAAATATCTTGATAGAGACTATTGAAACCTTGGTTAAAGTTTAGTCTAGGTTATTAGGTTATAATGATTAATCAACATTATATTTAACACACTTTAATTAGTTTTCAAATCTCTAAGGACTTAAGGAGGTAAGTGACACTTATTGGCGAGTACCTCGCATTGCTAACATAGTTGGCAAGGCAAGGGAGTTAGCAACTATTCTGAAAAAGTTACCAAGCTTAGAGGCTTTCGACCCCAATCTTTAGCCACTTGCCCTAAAGAGAGTAATGTTTGTTTACAGACAAGTAAAAAAAAAGCTTATGCCTAACCCTATGTTTACAAGTATAAGTTGAGTGAATGTGAACTGCCTTAGACTCTTCCCTGACAAGCATTTGGTTTGATGCATATTCAATTATACAGGATGGTTAGGACTCATGGAAATCAAGGCTAAGGGGCATCGTCGCAAGGACCACCAATGCCAATGATGCCACCACCATCGCCTAAATTAGCTCTCATTTTGTGCTCTTTGGAGGCTATTAATGATACCTTAAAGAGGCGTCAGCTAGTGGATGTCGAAGTGGAACCCCCACCATCTAGATTGGGTAACCTTGAAGCATCAAGGGAATCAGAGGGAGGGTTTCCACCCAGGGACATCACTAGAGAACTGTAGAAGATCAAACTCCCAGAGTTTGTCGGGGGTCGTGCCAGTGAATGTGTAGATGCATGGTTGGAAGGAGTGACACAATGTTTCACCTTAAGAGACTATTCTTCCACATCAAAGGAGAAAATAACGATCTTTCAGTTGAGGGACAATGCCTTGAACTGATGGGGCAACCTAGAGAGGCAGTTGCACCTTACCCTAGACACCTTCTCATGGGAACTTTTTGAGGAAAGGTTCCGAAGGAAATATTTTCCGGCTTACTACGAAGAAAAATAGGTGGGAGCATTTCATGCTCTAGTTTAGGGAAATAGGACCATGGAAGAGTACGAGATCAGGTTCATGGAGTTGGTAAAATATGTTTCGTACATGGATAATGATCAACGACAGGAAGAACACTTTGTCTATGGGTTAAACCCTAAGATAAGGGCCATGGTACGGATGTGGAAATTGTTGTCAGTAGTGGAAGTAGTTGAAAATGCACGTTATGCAGAGGAACATATGCGATTAAATAGAGGTATGAGATCAACCTTTCCACAACATCCTAGATTCGTGGGGAAGGCCCCTAGGACCTTCTCCAAGGGAGGGATCTCTAGGACGCCTCCTTATGGTAATAGAGTCACACCTAGGACAATTGCTACAGGTATTTCAATGGTAGCAAGTGAAACATCCCACTCATCACCAATGACGCGGGCAGGTCCACGACCTTCTCAGGGAGCATAAAGTAGGGGTAGGGGCTCCAGGGGAAGGAACTCATTTCATAGACCACCATAGAGCAATACGCAGGTTCCATCTTGTGTTACATGTTAGGGATGTGGAGGACCCCATTACCAGCGTGAATGCCCAGAGTTGCAAGAAGGATTTGTGCATAGAGAAGGAAAGGCCCCGATGGAAGGCGCAAGTAGTAGCCACTAGATTTATGCAGTGGTTAATAATCATTAGGAGTAACATCAATCCACAGTGGTGGAGTCGTCAGGTATGCTAAATCATTTCAATGTTAAAATTTTGTTTGATTTTGGTGCTACAGATAG
This sequence comes from Picea glauca, assembly GCA_000966675.3. Taxonomy (NCBI): domain Eukaryota; kingdom Viridiplantae; phylum Streptophyta; class Pinopsida; order Pinales; family Pinaceae; genus Picea; species Picea glauca. The sequence goes on along the minus strand of JZKD02S1845947.1, from coordinate 509,634 downwards.
TTTCATTTCACCGTATGCATTAGAAAAGTGTGGGTTGGTATCCTGCGAGCACAATGACTTTAAACAAGTCGAGATGGCTTCGGGGGAAAAAAAAGTGGTAGGACCTAGCATTGATAATTGTCTAGTAGAACTAGGCATGTGTACTACTAGGTTGAAGGTATACATCACTACTCTGGGGACGTATGACCTAATCATTGGAATGGATTGATTAGAAGCCCATCGAGCTATGGTAGATTGTTTTGCGAAAAGGGTGTTGTGTGTTGATGATGAAGGAAGGCCAATAGAGATCCATGATGTACGGAGGAAGGTGTCTCTATGCTTTTTCTCGACCATGAAGGTTAAATGTTGCATAAGGCAAGGGTGTCGACTATATGTAGTGGAAGCAATGAATGAAAGGAAAGGACCCTCCTTGGATCAATACCCAACATTATTGAAGTTTAAGGATGTTTTTATGAAAGAGTTTCCAGGGTTACCTCCTGAGAGGGAGCTTGATTTCACTATTGAGCTAAAACCTGGTGCAGATCCAATTTCCAAGACTCAGTATAGGATGACAGTGCCATAAATTTGTGAGTTGCAAATGGAGTTGAACTAACTACTCGTCTTAGGGATAATAAGGCCCAATGTCTCACCTTGGGGTGCACCAATAATTTTTGTGAAGAAGAAGGATGGTTCCTTACGAATTTGTATAGATTACATGGACTTGAACTATGATACGGTGAAAAATAGGTACCAAATGCCATGGATAGGGAGCAACGGTGTTCTCAAAAATTGATTTGTTATCAGGGTATCACCAGTTAAGGATTAAGGAAGGCGATATTCCTAAAACTGCATTTCAAACTCAGCTTGGGCATTACAAGTTTGTTGTAGTACCTTTCAGTTTGACCAATGCGCCAACAGTATTCATAAGCCTCATGAATGGTGTATTCCAAAAGTACTTAGACCTCTTTGTACATGTCTTTCTAGATGATATCCTAATCTATTCCAAGAAAAAAAGAAAACATGTGGAACACTTGCGAGTGGTGTTGTCCTACCTTAGAGAGAACAAATTGTATGGAAAGTTGTCGAAGTGTTCTTTCTTCCAAAAATAAATTCAGTATTCAGGTCATATCATTTTTGGTGAAGGAATCTCTGTGGACCCAGAAAAGGTAAAGGCCATTATGGAATGACCAATGCCAAAAAATGTGCATAAGGTAAGAAGCTTCATGGGGCTAGCAGGTTATTACCAGATATTTTTCGAAGGGTTCTCTAAAATAGCGAAACCCATCACCACCCTGCAGCGCAAGGGGGTCGGGTATGTGTTGAAACACTTATATTTTTCTAAACTTTTGGATTTTAAATAGATTTTCATTTCTAGTTAACATAAGAATAAAGTGTGTTTGATTCTCACCATTGAAGTGGCCTTCTATCTAATCAAATGATCCTAATCTCTTTGGAGTTATGGAGCCGCCTTCTCTTTAAAAATTCAAATCCTTAGAGACTACTTCAGAGTTCCAGGCTTCGGAGTTTCGCGTTTCAGGCATGTTAACATGTCACACCTTCAAAACCTCAAGACGTGAAAAGAGTTTGATAGATCCTAGTAACCATACGCATGTACTTTCCTAAGTTTTAACACCTCATTACTAGTAGTGGCCTGTCAAAGTGTCCATAAAGTTAATTTTTCTGACACACGAATGATAATAATCTAAAATCTAAAATTCAATTAAAAGTTAAATAATAGCTTCGTGCATCTGAAGTTCAGATATTCGTCATTCTATCATATTCTAAATTCATGAAGTCCAAACTCCCGAAATTCCTCAAGCGTTAAGCGTAATTAATTAAATATGAAAGAAAATTAGCAAATAATTAATCCCTGCATGATTTCATGTTTCAGAGATCATATCTCTAGCTATTATCGGATATCCCGAGGTCCGAAATACCAAAAAGAATTACAGTTAAACATGATTAGTGAACGGGTTAAACGTTATTATCTCATGTTAATTTTTCGTGGAATTGTAGTTCGGGTAAACTCAAATTTCATCTATGCAACCTCCCGATCGCGAACCACCAAACATTTATGGCATTAATAACAGATTTATGGCAATGATTTCGAATAAGATTGTAGATCACCACCTGGATTTTTCATTAATGTTAACAAATACGTTGTTAGTGAAGCTATGTGTAAATTGACACACTTAAGGAAAAAGGATATTGAGGTTTGATATTCCATTTGCGTTTTCACAAAGAAGCAAGCTTTAGCAGCCTAAGAAGTTTACACATTTCTCTATGAAACACAGTTCTGAATTTACTACTATCATGGCTCCGCGGAAAATGGTTAAAGCAACTGGTGAGAGATCGAGACAGAACACATATGTCCTCTCAGACACATCGCAGAGAGTTGGAGATACCGTGAAAACCTGCACGCAGATATTTGATATCCTACAGTATGAGCTGACCAACTGTCCATAAGATTCAGACTATGAGGTGATCGAAACTCAAGCGACGAAGCTCAAATATATAGCCCGATTAGAGCTGCATAAAATAGCCACGTGGTCGAGGCTCATGATGTATAACGACATGATAGGTTGGGCCCTGGAGAACGTTGATGTATTGACCAGGAGCACCATAATTCACAGAAAGTTGTTTTTGGATCTTTTTGACCAGAACATTTACAGGTGATGTACAAATTATCCCCAACATTCAAACACATTTATAATTCCGCTTTCTTAAAAGAGTTCGATGAATAAGACTGTACACAAGGTGTAAATAATTACCTTGACTTGATCAAGGACTAGTGGGCATGCCCTAAGAAATTCAGAGCATACACCCATGGCATATACACCACTACATCACTATACACTCATGTGATGTATGTGGCCATGATGCTATGTAGACTTTTCGAGAAAGAAAACTCTTCCCACTTCCTGCTATCATGGGTACCAATCATGCATGAAGTTGCAAAGGGTTTTTCTTTCAATTGGGCAAAAATATTATCGAACAGTTTGGCCAAGGAAATCACAGAATATCAGTCATTGAAAGCCAAAGGACGACCTACCCCATTTTACATGTCAGTATACCTTATGGATGTCGTTTGTTTTATGACGCTATTTCCTTTGATGGGATGGAGCTGGAATCCGAATAACACTGAACCAATACATTTATATCACTCCAAGATGTGGGAGGATAAAGAAAATGATTTCTTCTAAGATATCTGCAACTATGTGGTGGTGCCGCTGCATATCGCTATATACGGTTGCCCACCTCCCAGAATTTCAGACTAGATAGTGGCCAACCTGGGAAATGTAGCAGATTAGTACATTGAGGAACACTTCTCTTATATCATGGTTTTTGGATGTTTTGTTCCTCTGCATGCCTTACCAATGTTTCTACCAGATCGATTGGTGTGCCGAGAGGTAACACATCAAACTGTGCTAGGAGGAATCAATAAAGAGCTAAAGGAAGCATAGAAAAAGGTGTGGCCCACCTTTCCTTTGCAGGTTGGTACTTTCTCACTATTATATTTTGGCCACTCAAAGGTAGAAGTCGTGGCCCTAAAGAAAATTAATCCTGTAAACATTGAATTCAAGAAACAAAATCCCCAAAAGATCATGGGAAATCATATGGCTCTTTACAATCTAAAGAGATACGAGAATGAATATTCCTCACAGGATGAGATATTCTGAGTAGCAAGATCTTATTAGGAACTATTGAGACGAGTCCAGACTCTGGCTCGAGACAAATTAGCCGAGTTCTATAATTTTCAGAGACACCGAAGAAATAGTCTGTTGAAAGTCTTATAGGGAGAAGTCTCGACATCTCCAGTCACACAGGAAGTTGGGACCCAGAATTTAGAAACAAGAAGTTCCAGTGGACAAGACATTCAAGAAAATTTGGGGAAAATAGAGGTTTTGACACAGAAAGCAAATACTGCACCATCAAATCAACCTGATGATAAAAAAAAATCTCAAGCTGAAGTTTTGATAAAAAAGGGACAAGATGCATCGTTGTCTACACCAGAAAATCCGACTACTAATACAACAGGGAAACCATAGACCACCCAAATAGGTGACCCTATTATGTCTTTGAATCCTTTATAGACTAGTCAGGGGAACCCAAATGTTAAAGTAGTGTTTATAGAAGATCTTATTCCTATTTCTGTCGAAGAGATGCCCCCTTCCGACTTCTTGTTCAACAAGAAGAGGAGGGCTATAGTAAAAAGAGAAACACATCAAAAGGAGGGTGCAACTGTCAAGAGGCACATAGTGCTATGTGATGGAAAAGCCTTAGAGGAGGCGGATTTTGCTATGGAACTGGTAGGCACATTGGGATATTTTGTTACAACAAATCAATATTCAGTTGGGAATCTGAAAGAACAACTGAAACAGAAGGATATGTTGGTGAGACAGTTTCAAAACCAAATAAATTCAATGTAACATAGTGTAAGAAATGAGATGAATAGAGGTTTTGAGCAGATTAGAGCTTGTGTCAGACAAAAAATTCAACAACTCAAAATCAATCTTGATGAAATGCATAAAAATTCACAAGTAAGTAGAGAACTAGCCATTCAACAAGGAGAGTTGGTCAAAAAACTGCGGGATAAAATAAACTTGACTGAGAACACAATAGTGGATATGGAAGTTTTCCAAGCCTAGGCATTGGAGGTGCACTAGAAACTAGAATCAACACAACAAATCCTTTTTACTAAAGTAGAAGTTGTCCAAAACTATTATCGGGTAGTAGACCATTATTTAAATAACATTTACTTAAATAAGAGAGAGGCCATTGTAGCTCGAGCTACTTTCCAGGAGACAGTTGTGTCATCAGCAAAATATGAAGTAGCCAAGGTCTCTAGATTATCTCTTTTGGAGCAAACTCGAGGTGATATAATACTGAAAACCTGGGAGGCCAATTTAGTTGAAATTAAAAGGATAGTCTGGGAAGTGAAGAAAGCTTGTGAAGAAGAATGTTCCTCACTCAACAAAGACTCACTAGACATTGAAAGAGATAGTATCTCTGAAGACCTGGGGAAAATTGATATAGAAAAGAATCAACTAGATTCCAAGACAAGCATGGAAGAAGCCCAGACCGAAATCCTGCAATTGAAAAGAATTGACATTATCCAAATTAATAAGTGGATATTCAATCCTAGTATGCGGCTACAGTTTATATCTTTAGAAGCTAGGAGAATGGAAGATATGATGCCTCACATAGAAAAGAAGTTATATACTTTCGTGACGAATGACACAACAAAGCCTTCCAGGATAATATTGTATTTCGTAGGCAAATGTGTTCAGTGTGTCAGGCAAGGCAAAGCCATCACGTCTGGAAACAAATGAGACACCATACCATTTACACAAGTCATGATTAAAGGCCAGTTTTTTCTGAGCTAGAGGACAAGAAGAAGAAACGTCTCTGCCAACAGGCAAAGAGAGAGAGAAAATGTGAATGAAACTCTTCAAATTTTACATATTGTAATATTTACTATTTTTGAATTATGAGAATTCCAACCGCTTAGGGTTGAGATCATTTTTGTATAAATACATAGTTTGAATATTTAGCACAGGCTACTTCTTGCTGAATGTAATAGAGAAAACTCTCCTTTTGTGAGAATTAATACAAGTGCAGACATGGATTTTAATTTTTGTGCAGTTTGAGTTATGTTTTCCTCTTGTATTCCATATTTCTAGTTTCCCCTATGTTATTCCTTGATAACTGAGTGATTTCAATTTAGTACCACTACTACTGTAGTCACATTTTATCGGTTGTTTGATAAGCAAGCAATTTTTCCTCTGTATTTGCTATAAGTAAATACAAGACTTGTGAGCTACTTGGATTACTATATCTCATATCCTTTCGAGGGTGCATTCTTTAATTTATTCTACTGTGAACACGGTAAGATTCATCTTGCATTGATGCCTCATTTTGTTTAACAATTTTGTAAGTTTTCCTCACATCATTTGATTTTATAAATCGACTCAGATGACAAATTACGACCTATGTCATGTTCTGCCATTATTTTCAATTGAGGATTAATTCTTATATAACTAATGAAAGAAAAATCACCTTTCAAAACTTTCCTTTATATTTATGATTCCTTGGCATTACCCTTTTGAGCCTTAAGTGTAATCTCAGGAACAACATCTTTTTGGCACCATTGTCAGGGATGGAGAAACAAAGTTATTTTTCCCTGGGAGAATGACATGGTAAGTTTCTCTCTTTGATAGTGAACAAAGATTTAATACATTAATAAGGATGATTTTATCTTTCACTTGGCGACTCCACTATAGATAAACTGGTATTCGGTAGAAAGAATACCAGGAAGAACCCAGACGACCAACAAACTACGCCCGTATCTGATCCCAAAAAGTTGTTAAAACCTAAGGGATATCTCAAGTCTACTGCCTCATCTTCAGGTAAGAAGTACCAACCCAAAATAACTCAAGTCAATACTAAAGTTCAGGTCGAAATATTAACTCCTTAATAAATCTTTGAACAAACGCTTTATACGGAGGCCTCAACTAGAAAAACCACAATAAATACTGATATTGACCCATCCAATACTCAGAATGGTCTGAATAAAGGATCCTCTTCCATACCTGTTATCGTTAATTTTTTGTCTGCCCCATCCTCACCCAAAACCAAGGTTTATGTTCTCAAAAATATCGAGGAGCGCACCTTATACTCTGATTCGTCTCTTGCTGGTTCACCTATCTATACATCTTGTAAGTCTGAAGAATTCAGTCCACGTTTCCTATTCCCTCCTCTTCTAGAATTCACACCTTATAATGATCAGTTTCCAACTTTTTCTTCACTACAACCCGAGGAAGTTGAACAATCACCATTTCAGTCCCTAGCAGTTTACGAAAACCCTCTCTTTAACTCCTGAAGTTCATCCCCTCGACATCAAATGGTTGTTGTTGGAGGAGGTGGCACCAGAGGTGGCGCTAGAGGCGGTGCTGGAGGAGGAGGTGGTCAAGGACCACCACCTCCGCCCCCTAGGATTTTTTCCTAAGGGGTGGCCAGCTATGCTCCTTTAGTCCTTCCCCCTGTCCTTCATGATTTACCAGAAAATTATATGAAGAACTTAGCAAAATTCACGGGAGAGGGAGATTTAACTGCCACATAGCACATAAACGTTTTTGACCAATTCACTAACATCCTTGTCATTGAGCATGAGGATGTTTATTTGAGACTTTTGGTGCAAACTTTTGAAGGACAAGTAAGACTCTAGTTTCGAGGGCTCCCGGTAGGTTCTATAGCATCTCACGACGCGCTAGAAAATGCCTTTTTAAGGAAGTGGGGAGAGAAGAAAGATCACTTGTACTATCTGATGGAATTTGGGGCTCTGAGAAAAAAGAATTTTGATTCAGTCCTAGAATTCACCCAGAGGTTTAGTAAAATCTATCATAATATCCCAACAGAAGTTAAACCCCCTCAGCCTGCATTTAAGGTGACTTTCACAGGGGATTTTGAGCTTGAATCTACCTTACTTTTGAGGGAAAGGAGATCTATTGACCTCACAAGAATGTAGGATGATGCCATCAAAATCAATTCGAACATGATGACATCAGGTAAACTAAAAGCAAAGGTCGAGAGGAAACTAAAGAAACTAAATGCTTCAGGGAACAAGATGGAACTTCCGGATCTGGGAAGTCGCAGATGACAAAACGGATGACATGGCTAAGATAATCTAATAGTTATCAAACAAAATTTCTAGATTGGAAATAGACCAAGATAAATCTGATTCTTTTGCTAGGAGAGATTTCAAAAGGAATCCCAATCCCCAAATCCAACAAAGACCAGTAAAAAACGAGGATAAGAAAATGAAATCTCCTTTTAAAATAGAAAACTTTATGGAAAGTGATGATATGCAAGACTATGAGGGGTTAGATGAAGATATAAACAATCTCAGTGATGATGACCGAGAACCTCACCTAACCAGATAGGATTACGAAAGATATTTATACCAAGAACCCCTATCTGGAAATGAGGAATGTATAAATAATATGGGAGAGTCTGATTATCAAGGAATTGTCGACTCCATAATGGACAAACTTCAACAAAAATATAATTTAAGGCCTAGAGATAAAAATTATACAACTTCCCCACCAAAGAAGATCTTTTCAAGAAGTAAAATGAATGAGGCAGCTCAACCATCCATTGAAGAGAAATCTACCAAAACAAAAACAGTTGAAACGCAAGCTGCCAAAACAAAAACAGTCAAAACACAAGCTGCCAAAACAAAGACAACCGAGACAAAAGAAATACAAACCAATAGAGTAGAGAAAAGAGAAATAGAGATCCCAACCAGAGAAGTCGAAAAGACAATTGGGAGTTTAAATATGGAAAATGAAATTAATAAAATGAAAATTCATGTACCGCTGGTCGAATTAGCAAAAAAATTGATGTATAGAAAGCAAATTGCCAAGATGATAAATTTCTCAAATGTTGAAAGTCATGTGGATGTTATTAATCTAGAAGATGACAGACCTACCATAATGTTTGGTCTGCATATCGAAAATGCTAAAGACCCTGTCACTCCTTTTTATATTACGCTGATTGTGCATGATCACTTACTCCATAACTGTATGTTGGATTCTGGAGCCTCACACAACTTAATGCCCAAAGTTATTATGGAAAAACTGGGTCTCGAGGTTACTATACCATACCGATATCTGTATTATTTTGATTCAATAAAGGTTAAGTGTCTTGGTATGATAAAATATTTGGTGGTTAATCTTGCACAGATCCATGTGAAGAGTATTCTCATGGATGTAGTCATTGCTGACATTCCCATGAAGTATGGCATGTTGTTATCCAGGTCTTGGGGTGCCAAACTTGGAGGATTGCTTCAACTGGACATGACGTATGCTACGATCCCAATTTTTGGTGGACAATTCACCCGTCTATACAGAGAAATGAGGTTGGCATATACTGTAAGTGACCCGCATAACCCAAATAATTACCCAGTATATGTCGCCGATCAAGACCTAGGAAAATGTATATTGTCAGTTGATGATGTTTTTGACGAATGTACATAATAAAATGGTACAGAAGAAGAAAACAAAAAAATGGAAAAACAAACAAAAATGTAAATAGTATAGGAGTTTGGAAGATGTTTTTTGAGTGTGATTTGTCCTGGGAAGGAGCAGGAGCTGGGGTGTTGTTTGTGGCACCTGGAGATGAATTCATTATTCCTTTCTCATACAGATTACAGTGGGACATTGACTATACCAATAATGTATGCGAATATGAATATCTCGTCTTAGGATTAGAGGCTTCCAGGAAGCTGAAAATTGAAAATCTAATAGTCTATGGTGATGCAGAATTAATTGTAAAACAGATAAGGAAACATTATCAAGACAAACATCCAAGGATAAGGTTGTACAGGAACTGCACCTGGGAGTTGATAGAAAACATTTTCTCATTGTTTAATATTCATCATATTCCCAGGGCAGACAATCAACAAGCCGACTCCCTAGCGAAAGTGACTGCTACTTTTATGCCACCTAGCATCTTGAAGCTAAAGTATCACATAGAAATGAGACATAGGCCTTCAATACCAAACAATGTTTAACACTGGTAGGTCTTTGAAGACGATGAACAGATCAAGCAATTTCTAGAAATGGTGGATGAATTTTCCGAAACACACATCGACTAGGAAAATCAGAATGACCCTACTTGGATGATGTAGGAAGATGAAGAACCTCAAAAGTTCCAGGATAATATCGCTAACCATCACATGTTGGTGTTGAAAAACAATCAGATTCCTAAGGGTCTGATTCCATTAGAAATATTATTTGATCATGACGATATACCCCTAAAGTCTACCTTGCAACCTCAGCTTGAAGAGGTTGAATATTGTAATATAGGCACTAAGGAAAACCCTAAGGTGGTCAAAACATCTAAATACCTTCCACCCGAAACGAAAAGTAAATATGTTGAGTTACTCAAACAGTACAAAGATGTCTTCGCTTGGTCTTACGACAAACTAAAAACTTATGATACCACTGTCATTGAGCATAAAATCCCTTTGAAACCGAGCATCAAAACTTTTAGGCAGAAGCTCAGACAGATAAGCCCTATACTCCTTCCTGTAATAGAAAGGGAGGTAAAAAAGCTCCTGGATGCAAAAATTATTGTTCCACTTAGGTATTCCGAGTGGGTAGCTAATTTAGTTCCAGTCAGGAAGAAGAATGGTGAAATCAGACTCTGTGTGGATTTCAGGAACCTAAACAGATTATCCCTTAAAGAAAACTATCCGCTCCCTAAAATGGATCACGTTCTAGAAAAAGTGGTTGGGGCTAACCAAATGTCTATGATTGATGTATTTTTAGGTTACAATAAAATTGTGGTCAATGAATACGACAAAGAGAAAACCGTGTTTACCACTCCATGGGGTACATTCATGTATGACAAAATGCCATTCGGTCTGATGAACATAGGGGCCACCTTTCAACGAGAAATGGGCATAGCCTTTGTCGGTGAGAGAGATAATTTTTTTGTTATCTATCTCAATGATTTAACTATTTTTTCTAACTTAGATGTAGAGCACTTGGTACACCTTAAACAAACATTAGAGAAGTGCAGAAAATTTGGTTTGTCACTCAACCCTAAGAGATCCCATTTTTCAATGCAAGAAGGTAAACTCTTAGTCCATATAGTATCTAGGGAAGGAATCAAAATCGATCCAAAAAGGGTTGAAGCTATAGATACAATCAATATTCCTAGAAACAGAAAGGAAATCCAATCTTTTTTAGGAAAAATATATTTTTTAAGAAGATTCATTCAAAATTTCGTTGAAATTATTAAATTGATTACAAATATGATGAAAAGGAAAGCGAGGTCAAATGGACAAATGAAGCTAAAGAATATTTCGAATGCATCAATAAGGTAATAGGAGAAGCACCGGTGCTGGCCAGCCCAGACTACATGAAAGAGTTCTTGATCTTTCCATTCACATCTGAGCATACTATCGCAGTTGTAATCTTACAGAAGAACGATGAAAGTTTCGAGCAACCAATAGAATTTTTTAGTAAAAGACTTAGAGACGTTGAGTTGAAATATGATATACTGGAAAAACAGGCATATGTTATGGTGAAAGCCCTCAAATCTTTCAGGACATACGTGCTGCATTCAAAAATAATTGCCTACATACCAACCAGATCTGTTAAAGATACATTGGTTGAAATAGATAGTGACAGAAGAAGAGGCCGATGGCTAGCCAAGATTCAAGAATTTGATCTTGAGGTAAAACCAACTAAACTCATCAAAGGTCAAGGTCTGGCTAAGTTATTAGCCGAATCAAATTTCATAGAACTCAGGATAAATCTTCTGCAATCTTATAGAGACCTTCTGGATATAGAAGAATTCGATGATCAGACACCTGTGACCCAGATCCAAGAAATATTTTCCACCTCTGCTTGGTATGGTGACATAGTTTCATACCTCCTAACTCTTTAGTTCCCAATTGATATGAATCCTTATAAGGAAAGAACATCTAAGCTACATGCGGTAAAATATTGCATCGTTGATAGTCAACTGTATTGGAAAGATCCCCTGGGATTTTTACTAAGGTGCCTGATAGAATCTGAAACAAATAATGTTATAAACGAGTTTCATGAAGGGGTGTGTGGAGGACACCACGCCTGGAGGGAAATGGCCTATAAAATTATGAGAGATGGATACTATTGGCCGAAGTTATTTACAAACATGAATACTAAAGTCAGAGCCTGTAATTCTTGTCAGCTATTCTCAAGCAAGAAAAAGATTCCTGCACTACCCTTGATCCCAGTCAAGATGGAAGCTCTGTTTCGAGAATGGGCTCTAGATTTTATCGGAGAATTTCATCCACAATCTAGTGCACAACATAAATGGATTCTAACCACCACAATGGGTAGAGGCCATTCCGACATGAAATTCTATAGATTCAATGGCGATCAATTTCTTAGAAGAAAACATTTTATCAAGGTTCGGTTGTCCCTGGAAGATAGTCACGGATAATGCCCAAGATTTCAAATCCATGGAGATGGTTAGTTTTTTTCAAAAGTACAACATCGTACTAGGGCATTCCAAAACCTACTATCCTCAGGGAAATGGATTAGCCGAGTCATCGAATAAGAGCCTAATTACTATAATAAAAAAGGTGTTGACCGAAAAAAAGAAAGCATGGCATGTTCATTTGAAATATGCTTTGTGGGAAAATCGCATTGGCACTAAGAAATCGATCGGAATGTCCCCTTTCCAAATGGTATACAACACTGATGTGTCCTCCCCATAAATCTCTCTCTGCTTGTGATGAAGCTTTGGCAAGATGCGAAGGAAGAGCCGAACAATGTTACCAGAATAATAAACCAGTTAGTTGAAGTCCAACAAAATAGGGCTGAGGTGGACGAGAAACTTCAGAGATATCAAGATAATATGAAATCCTTGTTTGACAAAAAAGATAAAGATATGGAATTCCTTCCTGAATACGCTAGGAAAGAAGACGCTAGAAATCATGACAAGTTTGATCACATCTGGTGTGGGCCTTTCAGGGTCATATCTTTCGAGGAAATAATTCATTCTTATAAGAAAACCTCGATGGGAAAATCCTTAACGCCCCAATCAACGGGCGTTACCTGAAGCACTTCATGCAATAATCATATCACAAATCATCATTGTATATACCGGTTTGATTTTCTTATTTTGATTTACAGTTTTTCACTTCTTTGGTAAGTTTTTACTTTTACTATAGATAAGACCAGTTTCGTTGATTTCATAAAAAACGGAAATATGAAAACAAGTAACACACCCCTTTCTTTTTCTGCAAGGGTTCTGAAATTTGTCATGTTTATTTTCAGATAGAATGCTTATCGATAGTCGAGGGATAAATATGTATCAGAAATCGACCATCGTGTTTCAGAACAATTAGTTTTCTCACGAAACAGGTGATAAATTAATAATGGTTTTGCTTGAGAATACAAATGAAATCCAATGTATGAAATTCTATGATATTTTTTGTTCAAACCAATATGCTAAAAGAATTCTTACAAAATCTAAATAAGGTTGTACTCATGTAAAAAATGGTCACCTAATCAAAGATTAGAAAAATCCGAAAAGTTATGAGTTTCCGAATCAAATGAAAATAATACAAAATAAAAAATAAGAATAAGAAAAGCTTGCTAATCAGGAAGTAGGTTTGAGTGGAAATAAGATCCCTTTCAAAATATCTGACTTTCATTATATTCCCATCTACCATATCTGAAATATTTTATTCTATCTTGACTTTGCACTACCTTACCTTAAATCTCTACAGGAAGATAGAGTTCGCCTTGACTCGGGAAGCCTAAAAAACTAGACCTTCAAAACAAGAGTAGGAATTTTTTTTATGATTCCTCTAGTTTTAACTGAGAGAAAGTATGTCTAGGCTAATCTTGAATACTTTAGCCCTTCTATCAAATTTTAAATTGATTTATTTCGCTCAAGGAAAGTCCCTGGAAATTAAAAGCTCCCTGTGAAAACTTTTTTGTAGGCAAAGGTGTTTTGAAGGTCAGGAGAGGATTAGCCCAGAGTAAATCCAAGTGAGTTGATAGATCTTCGTTGTTAAATTATAAACATATATCATCCCTTGTATGATATATAGAAATTGATTGCCCCCACTTGAAAAATATTAAAATAAGATGAATGTTGAAAGGAAATTCATAACTTGATTGCCCCCATCTAGTCTAAGACAAATGGTGAAAGGAAATTCAAAATTTGATTGCCCCCATTTTGTCTGAAAGAGATGATGAAAGGAAATTTATTTAAATGATTTTCCTCATCTCAACAAAATGAAAATTGAAGTGGTGAAAGGAAATTCAATGGGAAATGTAGATAACTTCATCGGGGTACTGAATAGGCTCGCTGGTAGTGAAGCAATGTCTATGATATATGCAAGGTTGTTATACATGTATATAATGCACTCTGGTAGCTAGTTCTCTTTTCAACAAAGATTTACACTCTAAGATGACAAGGGATCCCCTAATTAAATTTCTAAAATTTACTTTTCCTTGATGCGAACAAAATCGACCAAAGTCTGATAAATTGATTAAAGGTGTTTTAATTATCTTAAACAGACCCAAAATTAGTTTTGGGAAAAAGAAATCTATAAATAGCCTAAATTCTAGATTGGTGAACGATCAAGTTTTTGAAAGTTTTCTGAGATACAGCCGAAGTCTAATATCCTTCTATTTGTTTTCTTAAAGGTGTTTCCTAGAAACCCAAGGATGACTCCATTAACTCAATAAAGGCACTTGGTCTACAGTTCTTCCACGCCTCACAGGGAGACGCGATACCTAGATGGAGCCTATTTTGAAACACTTATAGTTTTCTAAACTTTTGGATTTTAAATAGATTTTCATTTCTAGTTAACATAAGAATAAAATGCATTTGATTCTCACTGTTGAAGAGGCCTTCTATCTAATCAAACGATCCTAATCTCTTTGGAGTTATGGAGTCGCCCACTCTTTAAAAAATCAAATCCTTAGAGACTACTTCAGAGTTCCAAGCTTCAGAGTTTCGTGTTTCAGGCATGTTAACATGTCGCACCTTCAAAACCTCGAGACGTGAAAAGCATTCGATGGATCCTAGTCACCATACACATGTACTTTCCTAAGTTTTAACACCTCATTGCTAGTAGTGGCCCGCCGAAGCATCCATAAAGTTAATTTTTTCGACACATGAATGATAAATACCTAAAATCTAAACTTCAATTAAAAGTTAAATAATAGCTTCGCGCATCTGAAGTTCAGATATTCATCATTCTATCATATTATAAATTCATTAAGCCAAAACTCCCAAAATGCCTTAAGCGTTAAGAAGAATTAATTAAAGATTAAAGACAATTAGCAAATAATTAATCCCTGTGCGATTTCGTGTTTCAGAGATCATATCTCGAGCTATTATCGAATATCCCGAGGTCCAAAAGCCAAAAAAGAATTAAGGTTAAACATGGTTAGTTAACGGGTTAAACACTATTATCTCGTGTTAATTTTTCGTGGAATTATAGTTTGGGTAAATTCAAATTTCATCTATGCAACCTTCGATCGCGAACCACCAAACATTTATGTCATTAATAATTGATCTACGACAATGATTTCAAATAAGATCGTATATCACCGCCTGAATTTTTCATTAAAGTTAACAAATACGTTGTCAGTGAAGGTATGGGTAAATTGACACACTTAAGGAAAAAGGATATTGAGGTTTGATATTCCATTTGCGTTTTCACAGAGAAGAAAGATTTAGCAGCCTAAGAAGTTTACGAGTTTCTCTATGAACAGGTAACACAGTTCTCAGTTTACTACTATCATGGATCCGCGGAAAATGGTTAAAGTGGTTGGTGAGAGCTCGAGCTAGAACACAAATGTCCTCTCAGACACATTGCCGAGAGCTATATATACTGTGAAAACATGGACGCTGATATTTGATATCCTACAGTATGATCTGATCAATTGTCTAGAAGAGTCAGACTATGAGGTGAACGAAACTTAGGCGACGAAGCTCAAATATATAGCCCAATCAGAGCTGCATAAAATAGCCATGCAGTCGAGGATCATGCAGTATAACAACATGATAGGCTGGGCCTTGGAGAACGTTGACGTCTCAACCAGGAGCATCCACAATTCACAGAAAGTTGTTGTTGGGTATTTCTAACCAGAACATATATAGGTGATGTACAAATTATCCCCAACATTCAAACACAGTTATAATGCCTCTTTCTTAAAAGAGTTCGATGAAGAAGAGTGCACACACTGTGTAAATAATTACCCTGACTTGATCAAGGACTAGTGGGCACACCCTGAGAAATTCAGAGTAGACACCCATGGCATATACGCCACTGCATCATTAAACACTCATATGATGTATGTGGCCGTGATGCTATGTAGACTTTTCAGGAAAGAAAACTCTTCTCACTTCATGTTATCATGGGTATCGATCATGCATGAAGTCGAAGAGGGTTTTTCTTTCATTTGGGCCAAAATATTATTGGACAGTTTGGCCAAGGAAATCACTGATTATTAGTCATTGAAATCCAAAGGACGACCTGCCCCATTTTACATGTCGGAATACCTTATGGATGTCATTTTTTTTATGACACAATTTCCTTTGATGGGCTAGAGATGGGCTCTGAACAACGTTGAACCAATAAATTTATATCACTCCAAACTGTGGGAGGATAAAGAAAAGGATTTATTCTACAAAATCTAAAACTATGTGGTGGTGCTGATGCATATCACTATATGCGGTTTCCCACCTCCCAGGATTTCAGACCAGATAGTGGCCAACCTGGGAAAAGTAGTGGATTGGTACATTGAGGAAC
The DNA here is from genome assembly GCA_000966675.3 of Picea glauca. NCBI lineage: Eukaryota > Viridiplantae > Streptophyta > Pinopsida > Pinales > Pinaceae > Picea > Picea glauca. The sequence continues at coordinate 493,316 of JZKD02S1845947.1, read as the reverse complement.
ACTTCTCTTACATAAGGTTTTTTGGATGTTCCATTCCTCCGTATGCCTTACCAATGTTTCTACCATATTGATTGGTGTGCCGAGAGGTATCACATCAAACCGTGCTAGGAGGAATTAGTAAAGGGCTAAAGGCAACGCAGAAAAAGGTGTGGCTCACCTTTCCTTTGCAGGTTGGTACTTTCTCACTATTAGATTTCGGCCACTCAAAGGTAGAGGCCATAGCCATAAATGACATTAATCTTGTAAACATTAAATTCAAGAAACACGATCCCCAAAAGATCATGGGAAATCATATGGATATTTACAATTTAAACATATATGAGCATGAAGATTCCTCACAGGATGAGATATTCTAAGGAGAAAGATCTTATCAGGAAGTGTTGAGCAAAGTCTAGACTCTGGCTCGAGACAAATTAGCCGAGTTCTATAATTTTCAGAGACACCGAATAAATGGTCTGTTGATAGTCTTATAGGGAGAAGTCCCAACATCTCCATCCACACAGGAAGTTGGGACCTAGAATTTAGAAACAATAAGTTCCAGTGGACAAGACATTCGGGAAAATTTGGGGAAAACAAAGGTTTTGACACAGAGAGAAAATACTGCACCATCAAATCAACCTGATGATCAAATGAAAACTCAAGCTGAAGTTTTGATAAAAAAAGGGACAGGATGCATGTAAAAATGTCTCTTACTTTTTCTATATTGGATCAAATCACTTATTATACCATTCAAATGGCCTTACTAGACACTATTCATGCTTCTTCTCTAATGGAGGAGTATGATCAGTTTTATTCACTTATGTTGGTCTTCGACTCTTATCCGGCATTAGACTCCTTTAATATTGTTTTTTCTTAAGATAAAGTCATCATCAAAGCCATGGATGGAGCTAAGAAACCATGGGAAGACAAGAGTTTAATTGGATTGTGATCCTACAAGAGTTTAATTTGGAGTTCAGATAAGCTAATTCGAAGAAGTATCTAGTCTTTGTATAGTTAATTCCAAAGATACCTAAGGGTGAGGATAAAATAAAAACTGAATCGTTCCCTAACAATCACATTTTCCTCATCTCCTATGTTGACCCTTAGTATGGAGACATATTTGTATATATTTAGACTCAAATATTTCCATCAAACTTCACTTGCGATAAGAAGTGATGTTCTCACCATCTCCAAGATATACCTTATCATTGGAAACCCTTTTTATCATCATGGGGTGGATGAAAGGTTGTGTTGTTGTTTGACTCATGAATAAGTGGAAAAGGTTCTAAATGATTTTCGTAGTGGATCCTATGGATATCATTTATCTCAATTGTAAATAGCCCAAAATATTTTATGCACTGAATATTTTTGTCCCACTTTCTTTAAATATTATTTTGAAGCCATTAGGAAATGTCATCCATGCCAGGTTTTACTAGGAAAATGTGCATGCACTRAGTTCCATTGTATATTTTTATYACCATTGGGCCCTTCACCAAGTGGGGGTTTGATTTTAYGACAAGTTACMCAACCTCAGAAAARGGTCACAAATACATTATTATGGCTATAGGGTACTTCACGAAGTGGGACAAGGTTGTGCTAGAATTGKCARATGATGGYGAGACATCATTTTTCTTATCCAACTATGTCATYTTTAGATTYAATATACTTAGGGAGATTGTCACTAACCATTGTAATCACTTTYRGAAGAAAAAAAAATGATGTCACAACTAGTAGCCAATTTATGGTTCTATTAGGAACACTTGTCACCTTACTACCATAGGCTAATGGACAAGTAGAGGTGGTCAATAAGTCCTTGAAAACCATTCTCCAAAAAAAAAAWATGTGAGTAWATCCAATTAKCATTTAATTCCTTTTCTATCTCTTTACATATATCAAACCTTGGTGAATGCTTCCATGGGTTTTACACCTTTTCAACTTGTTCATGGGGTAGAATAAAATTTTCCCATTGAATGTTAAATTCCTTAACTCAAGATAGTCAATGAAATCCTCCCTAACACTACTACATTAGAATAATGCCTCATTCACCTGGAACAATTCAATTAGAACCATAGATATGATTCCATGGTGAATGAAGCTCATAAAAAAAATTCAAGGCTCAATATGATAAGTTTTTCCATCATCAAGTTTTCTTCAAAGAAGATTTGTTCTTAGTTTGTGAATAAGACAAGTATGTTGTAGGCGAAGGAAAATTTAATCTAATGTGGAATAGTGCTTACATTGTAAGCCATGTCCTAGAAAATGGATCGTATGAGTAAGAATATTATTAGGGAAATGTGTTGGATGAGCCATGAAATGGGATATATCTCAAAAGGTACTACACTTAGGAATTACTACCTGGGTGTTTACCCTTATAATTTTTCTACATTAGGTTTTTTTCTACTTAGTTTTTTAGTTTTAATTTTATTTTTGGTTATTGCATATCATGATTTGTGCTTGGTTAGAATATGTCATTGGATTCACTTGGGTTTATAGGGTTCATGGATAGTGATAGCTACCACCCTTAGATACTTTCTTCAATTTCTTGGGTAATTTACTCTCACACACTCCAACTTGTGACCTTAGAAGGTGATTTTCTAGGGATTGCAAAGAATAACATGGCTAAGTACAAAGTTTTAATTGAAATGCTATTGGAAATAGTTTGAAGAAGAATTCCAAACATAGCAGTTCACTTGTACTCACAATTGGTATTGTTGTATTTGAGTGGCGCCTACCATGTCCATGACCTTATGATTCTATGGAAATTTTTACGAGTGCGACTCTTTGAGCACTCTTTTGAATTTATTACATGCATTCACGTTATGAGAAGTTTTAATCATTTATTTGATGCATTAGATAACTATGTATTAGACTGGAATTTGTCACATTAACCAAAATAAAATCATTCATATACATAATATGATAAACAAGAACATTTGTTCTGAACATAAGGAAGGATTAAAAAATATGTGAAAATAAGTGAAGGAAGAAAATTAAGAAGGTGCATGTGTTGTCCCATTCCATGTCAAAAACAACACATCCATTCATTGGGAACAAATCGATGACTCCACTAAATTAGGGTTTATGATTTACATGATGAATTGACGATAGAAGAAAGTGGGCGTGTGAGTCAAATTTGAGTCTAGAAACCCTCCCATATCATTAAGGCATGTGAATAGTATATCCATGTCAAATTTCAATGCATTTAGAAATAGTTTCAACAAATTTCAACGTTGGCCCCATTCATAGATCACTGTTGCCCGTGTCTAGTCCTAGTACAATTTCCTTGTAAAATTTGTATAAGATATAATTTGGAGAATGATAATTTTGAAGGTGCTAGTCCTATTCCTACACACCATGGTGAGATCACCTCTCATTGACAATTAGTGTATTGATCCCTTTTATTTTTGGGTTGTTAGTTTTTGCAATTGCACACACCTTTCAATCTAGTCAAAGTTCAATCAATTTCTCTTGTTATTGTAGGGTTATAAAGCCTCATGATCCCAATGCCCATATGCCTCCAACCTTGTGATATAATGATCACTGGGTGACAATTGTCATGAAGGGTGATGACTAAGACTAGGGGAAACTTTCAATTCAAGACTAGGAATGACCAGGCCCACATCAAGTGGAGGAAGAAAATTAAGAAGGTACATTTGTTGTCCCATTCCATGTCAAAAACAACGCATCCATTCACTGGGAACAAATTGATGACTCCACTAGATTAGGGTTTATGGTTTACATGATGAATTGATGATGGAATAAAGTGGGCATGTGAGTCAAATTTGAGTCTAGAAACCATCCCATATCATTAAGGCATGTGAATAGTCTATCCATGTCAAATTTCAATGCATTCAGAAATAATTTCAAAAAATTTCAATGTTGGCCCCATACACAAGTCATTGTTGCATGTGTACAATTTCCTTGTAAAATGTGTATAATATATAATTTGGAGAATGATAATTTTGAAGGTGCTAGGACTATTCCTACACACCATGGCAAGATCACCTCTCATTAACAGTCAGTGTATTGATCCCTTTCAGTTTTGAGTTGTTAGTTTTTTCAACTGCACGAACCTTTCAATCTAGACAAAGTTCAATTAATGCCTCTTGTTACTGTAGGGTTACAAAGCCTCATGATCCCAATGCCCATATGACTCCAACATTGTGATATAATGATGACAACTATCATGAAGGGTGACGACTAAGACTAGGGGCAACTTTCAATTCAAGACTAGGAATGACCAAGCCCACATCAAGTGAAGGAAGAAAATTAAGAAGGTACATGTGTTGTCCCATTCCATGTCAACAACAACACATCCATTCACTAGGAACAAATCGATGACTCCACTAAATTAGGGTTTATTTTTTACATGATGAATTGATGATGGAATAAAGTGGGCGTGTGAATCAAAATTGAGTCAAGAAACCCTCCCATATCATTAAGGAATGTGAATAGTCTATCCATGTCAAATTTCAATGCATTTAGAAACAGTTTCAACAAATTTCAACGTTGGCCCCATTCACAGGTCATTGTAGCCCGTGTATAGTCCTAGTACAATTTCCTTGTAAAATTTGTATAAGATATAATTTGTAGAATGATAATTTTGAAGGTGTTAGGCCTGCTCCTACACACCACGGTGAGATCACCTCTCATTGACAGTCAGTGTATTGATCCCTTTTAGTTTTGGGTTGTTAGTATTTTCAATTGCACACACCTTTCAATCTAGTCAAAGTTGATCAATTAATGTCTCTTGTTANTGTGGGGTTATAAAGCCTCATGATCCCAATGACCACATGCCTCCAACCTTCTGATATAATGATCGTTGGGTGACAACATTTATGAAGGGTGACGACTAAGACTAGGGGAAAATTTCAATTCAAGGCTAGGAATGACCAGGCCCACATCAAGTGAAGGAATAAAATTAAGAAGGTACATGTGTTTTCCCATTCCATGTCAACAAAAACACATCCATTCATTGGGAACAAATCGATGACTCCACTAAATTAGGGTTTATGGTTTACATGATGAATTGATGATGGAAGAAAGTAGGCGTGTGAGTCAAATTTGAGTCCAGAAACCCTCCCATATCGTTAAGGCATGTGAATAGTCTATCCATGTCAAATTTTAATGCATTCAGAAATAGTTTGAAAAAATTTCAACGTTGGTCCGATTCATAGGTAACTGTTGCCTGTGTCTAGTCCTAGTACAATTTCCTTGTAAAATTTGTATAATATATTTGGAGAATGATAATTTTGAGAATTATAATGATGAATTGATGATGGGCATACCTACATCATTGGTATGATTAGGCACAGTCGCAAAGATCTCCTCTTGGTTTCGAGAATAGTTAATTCTCTACTAAATAGGGGCAACCACATGAAGGTGGAAGCTCTAATTATGCGCCCCCCCCTCACATCACTCTCAATTTCCCCATATTACCTAATTTGAAATTCTAAAGAACATGTATCATATACTATATTATACAAAATAAAATCATATAAAGATCATATAAAAGATATAAACACATACCTCTTCTTTTCAACAATTAAATATCAGTCATCTTCTTCTTCATCCAGCTCAACATCTGTATCAGGATCTATTTCAGAATCGATATTGGTGAAAGGATCATTCCTATCAACATCATCATCAACGTCATTTTCACTACTATAGTTATCGATATTGTCAATGAGATCATCGTCTCCTACATTTGGATGATCAACTTCTTCGTCTAACACATCGACTACATGAGCCACATGCTCCTGATATGCATAATCATGATCTTCTTCCTTGTTATTATCTTCATCCTCAGCTACATGATTGTACTTTACTGGTCTTCCTCTTGGATCATATCTAACAACGTATGACCAACCTGCTTTACCAGGTACCTCTGAGTAAAATACTTGC
>JZKD02S1845947.1:424193-445896 GCA_000966675.3 Picea glauca | reverse complement strand
ATAGGTTTATATTGAGTTTATGCTATTACTATCACTTTGGTTGGTTGTGTTCTTTTGCAGGATCATCATTGTATGAGTGTTGGAACGGAGCTAGGATGGCGATAGCGAGAGGAAGTGACGTTTAAATAGTATGTCACCTATCCCTCCTTAGTTAGTAAATTCAATATTTAAAACTTAAGGAAAGCGTCATGTTCTTGTGTGTTTTGTTCTAGATCTAGGTGTATATAGGGAGATCAATTAGTGTCCACACCTACCGATTTATCCTATAAAAATAGGTTGCAAATTTGGATGAACATTCCTTGGGAAGTTTTGCATGACAACAAGGCATGCTTGACTACCAGATAACTAGGTAAAAAAATTTGGCTAACTATGGTAGCAGGATAAGGGTTGTCATTTGGGGTTTCTTAGAGAGGATGCACAATGAATTGGACAATGGACATTATTTGGTTCATGGGTGCATGGGGAAACAATGATTTTAATTACAGGCACATTTCCTTAGTCAGTGGGTAGGAGTGCCCAGATAATTAGGCATGTATTGAAAATATGGATGTTGTCTCTACATGACATGAAGAACAAGGAATGACAATGATTGCATTAGGAAATTTTCAAGTGGGATGGTTACAACCATTGGGTGCACAAGATATTTGGACACCTTGGGCATGAGCACATGATTAGTTGGACATTTGGACTAAAGGGGTTGAATTTTCCAAGAGTTAGTAGACATAGTGGAGTGGATTGCAAGTTGGGTGCACTTGAACATGGAGCCTAGTGCAAGGCACCTTAGAAGAATGAAATGAAAAGGAACCTTCCATTATAAAAGGAGGATGTCTCCATTGTACAAAGTAAATCATCAATTGGATATTCAATAACACTTTAATTAAGGAGTGATCAGAAGAGTGGATTATGAGTTATGTGATGTGCTAAGTCTTAGCTTTAGCACAACAAACAAATTGGATGCTAGTTGATCTTAGGTAGTCTACATGAAGGAATTAGACAACTTGGAAAGTGTGTAAGGAATGGAAAAGATATATTAAGACTGCTACATGTGAGGAAAAGGAATAGCGGGAGGAAAATCCATGGATGCTTGAGGGGTTGGATTGTGCAAGTCGTTTGGGAATTATCTTTACATCTATAGTAGAGTCGCAAGAAATTGGTGTCAGACTCCCTTGTTGTATCTTTGTAACATTCTTCATATTGCTAAAGTTATTTAGCATCTGCTTTGGGTGTTGCCCATACTTTTGTGTTATGGTCTATCTACTTGTTGAATGTCAATATTCCTCGCATTCTTCTAGATGGCTAAGCATTGATGAATATTGGCTAAGTATAAAAGTATTGTCGGAATGATTTAAGGCCACAGTTGGATTGTGCATATTGTTAGAAAACTTGGTTGTATTGAATTCTATTGTAGAGCTAACAAATTATAGCTTAAGGCATAGTTATGGGAAAGAACTTAGGTGAAGAGACATAGTCTAGTTGTAGGAGGTGTAGGTTGGTTAAGCCCTTCAGCCAAGGTAAGGCAATGTTGCATGACCCATTGTGTTGAAAGTAAATACTAATGAATACTAAATGGTGAAGATATCATTTTTTGTATTCACATCAGCCCCTACTTGTTCAGTCAACAATGATATCCTCAGATGTCACAATCTAACCTCAACTTCAAAGTTTACTAACCTAATTTGGGTTTTGTCTTTACTTTTAAAATTCTCAAATGTAACGAGATCAACCAAAGTCATTAGCAAGAAAAATAACTCATAGTGTATTGAATCATTGCCACAAGTTTTCCTCCCTTATTCATAAAAGTAGTTTAAATTATGGAATTTTACAACACAAAAAGTGTTTGCGATATTATCAACTAGAATTAGATTTCTCTACTTGAAACACATAATATATCATTAATTCATGTTATAGGGTTCATAGATAGAGGTAGGAGCCTAGCAAGAATTGGAGGAGTTGGTATTTGCTAACATGTTCATAGAATGATAAAAAGATATAGATGGTGTCCATATCCATCTTAGAGAGAACAAAACTCTTAAAACCACTTGGTGGTGGTTGGGAACCTATGTAGCTCGCTAATGACAATCCTTTGAGTTTCTGGATGGAATCTTCTCATGGATGATCATGACCAACCTCCTTCTATGACTGGCATGGTCACTTCTCAATACCGTCTAATTGAACTTATGCCCATGTTACAGTGATTTTATATTACTTGCTTATGGTCTGATTTGTGAGTTTGGTAGCTGCAAGATCATGTTTTTGATTTTCAATATATGATTAAAAAATGTTTTAACTTCAATCAATATACTATGATGATTGTGATTGTTCATGGATTTGGATGCCTCGAAGATTTCTTTAGGACTTAAGGCATGGAATTATTCCCTACATAATTTCCAGCCCTCGAACACATAACTACTACTCAAAACCAACTAATGGCACTAACATACCTAAACATAGGCCAAGATACCCTCAGGAGGCCATGTGTGGTTGTTCGAAGCATCCTTCTTGGCCCTGGATGGATAGAAGCTTCCTTTAGGGCATAAGGTTCATGTTTCATCCCCTAATCACGACCAGAGCCCCAAGACCCATACATAGTGATAAAAAGGAATAATGGTACCTATATACCTATTTAGAGGCAAAGGATGCCCTCAGGAGGTCATTTGTGGTGGTTTAAGGTGTCATCATTAGCCCTAGAATCCTGGAAGTTTCCTTTAGGAAATAACTCTTGTGTTTCTTCCCCTGACCATATTTATGGTCTAGAACCTCATACTTAATGTTCAAAACCTCATAATGTTGACTATCCCCATACATAGACCAAGGATACCCTAGAAAGGTTCTTTTTGGTGTTTGAACATATCGTTGTTGACCCTAGATGCCTAGAAGCTTCCTTTAGGACCTAAGGCATGTGTTTCCTCTCTCGATCATGTCCAAGAACCCAATACCAATACCTAGTGCTCAAAATATCCTAACGATTCTCATATTCCCACTTAAAGGCTAAATACCCCCTTGAGAGGTCATCTATGGTGGTTTGAGGTGTCATCCATGACCCTTGAGCACTAGAAGTTGCCTAAAACCTCAAGAGATCGAGTGTGATGGTTTGAGGTGTCATGTTTGGCCCTAGATTCCTTGAATATTTGTACTTAAACCAAGGCTTGGGTTCCCCCACTTAACCATATAAAGGACTTGAGACCCATAGCTAATGCTCAAAACCTTGTGATGGCACTAACATCCTTTATTAAAGGACAAGGATACCCTCTAGAGGTCATGTATGGTGCCTTGAGGCATTGTTCATAGATCTATATGCCTCAAAGATTTCTTTAGGACCCAAGGCATTAAATTCTTCCCTAGATCATTTCCATGGCACTAGGACACATATATATTACTAAAAACCACCTAGTGGCACAAACATACCCAATCCTAGGTGAAGGATACCTTCTGGATGCCATGCGTGGTTGTTCAAGGAATCCTTCTTGGCCGTAGATGGCTCGAATATTCCTTTAGGGCCTAAGGTTCATGTTTTCTCCCATAGTCATGTTTAGGGCCCCGAGACCCATACCTAGTGATAAAAAATGTTATTGGTGCCTATACACATTTTCAAAGGCAAAGGATTCCTCTGAGAGGTGATTTGTGGAGGTTCAAGGTGTCATTATTGATCTGGGAAGCCTAAAAGATACCTTTATGGACTAACTTTTGGGTTTATTCCTCTAACCATATCTAGTGTCCAGAGACTCATACTTAATGTTCAAAAAATTGTAATACTTATTATCCCCATCTAGAGACCAAGGATACCCTAGAAAGGTCCTTTGTGGTGGTTCAACTTGTTTTTATTGGCCCTAGATGCCTAGAATATTCCTTTAGGACCGAAGGCTTGGGTTTCCTCTCTTAATCATTTCCAAGTACCCAAGACCCATACCCAATGCTCAAAATCTCCTAAAAATGCCCATATCTCCACTTGAAGACTAAAGATCCCCTCGAGAGGTCATCTATGATGGTTTGAGGTGTCATTCATGAACCTTGAGCCCTAGAAGTTTCCTAAAACATTGAGAGATTAGATGTGGTGGTTTGATTTGTCATGTTTGACCCTAGATACCTAAAATATTTGTGCTTTGGCTAAGGCTTGGGTTCCCCCCCTTGACCATATCAAGGCCTTTAGACCCATACCTACTACTCAAAACCTTGTGAGGGCACTAACATCCTTTCTTAGAGTCCAAAGATACCCTCTAAAGTTCATGTATGGTGCTTTAAGACATTGTTCATTGTTCTAGATGCCTCAAAGATTTATTTAGGACATAAGGCATGGCCTTCTTCCCTAGATCATTTCCAGGGCCCTAGGACACATACCTACAACTCAAATCCACATAGTTGAACCGACATCCCCAATAATAGGCCAAGGATACCCTCAGGAGGCCATGTGTGGTTGTTCAAGGCCACTTTCTTATCCTTTGATGGCTAGAAGCTTCCTTTAGGGCCTAAGGATCATGTTTCCTCCCTTGAACATGTCCAAGGCCCTAAGACCCATGTTTGAGGTGACATTCTTGGCACTTGATGCATAAAATACTTCTTTAGGGCCTATGGATAGGGTTTCATCCCTCGACCATATTCAAGGAATTGTGACTCGAGTCTAGTGCTAAAAACCTTCTAATAGAGCCCATATCCTCTCTTAAAGGCCAAAGATCTTGCAGAAAGGTCCTATGTGGTGATTGAATTCCTCATTCATGTCCCTTTAGCCTTCGAAGTTACCTTTAGGGCTTAAGGCTTGAGTTTCCTGCCCCAACCATGGCCAAGGCAACAAAACTCAAAACTAGAGCTCAAAACCTTCTAATGATGCACATATCCCAACTAAGAGGGAGTTGATACTCTCAATATGTTATGGGTTGTGGTTTGAGGTGTTGTTCCTGGAGTTAGATTCTTGGAATCCCACTTTAGGTCCTAAATCTTGATATTCCTCCCTCGACCATGTCTAACACCCCATGACCCATACTTAGTGCTCAAAAAATTCTAATGGTGTCCATATTGCAACTCAAACGACATATATCCCACATAGAGGTCATATGTAGTGATTTGAGGACTCATTGATGTCTCTTGAGGTTTGGAAGATACTTTTTAGGCCTAAATAGCAAGTTTCATCACCTTAATGTTGGTTTGGGACATTGATACCTAGAAGTAAAATTTACAGTCTAAGGCCCAATATTCCTTCCCTGATCATGTCAAGGACCCCAATAACCATAATTAATGTTCAAATCGTTATAATGTCATTGATATCCCCACTTGAAGGTTAATGATATACTTGGGGGAAAAATTAGTCACAATAACATGCACATTCTATAGGAACGGACACACGCTTTAGGAATGTGTACATGATTTAGGAACATTCTCATGCTTTAGGAATGCATCTGTGATTTATGAACATGCATGCACTCTAGAACATTCGTGTGCTTTATAACACATGCACATTCCTTTCATTCAAATAATTTTGGGTGGGATTGACAAATTTGAAATATGCGTATGTTGACTTGGTTGCTTCAAATTTAGGTCCCTAATGAAAAACTTGGTGATTATGTTGCAAATACATCAAAACCTCCATTTTTATGAATGGATCTCAATATCTCTATTTTTCACATTGTTTTTGTATAGGCTACACAAATCCATTGTCAATGGAACTACACACACATATAGAGTCAACTATGTAGTTTCCAAATATATGATTTAAAAAAAAAAATGTTTAATATTTTTAATTTATTTTTGTCTTGACATATATCGGAATCTTAAAATACATATTTCTTTTATTCATGTTATAACTTTGTATCACCTTACCAAATTTTAGAAAAAAATTTACACGCACTAGTGAAAACCAAGATCTACAATCTAAAAATAAAATAATTTATTATGTTAAGACTTTCATACCCTGCACTAATGCATGATCTCATAATTTCAAGGATATCGTGACTTTCATAATATTAAGAAGATATAAAATTAACATTGTAAATTTTGAAAAAATAGTCGTGCACAAGAACAATGCATTGTCTACAATTGTATAAATTTATTTAAGGAAATTACATCATTCAAGTACTCAACACTTGCACTAACAAGAACAGATGCATTATATTTTTCAAGAATAATAACATAGCACTATTATAAAAATTCAAATTTCACATAGTCATATGCAACTTCTATAAATAAAAATTATATATTTGGAAAGCTAATTCATTTTCCTAAATTTCATCTTTTTACACCATATTCAAATTCATTGTGAAAGTATTATTTCTCACCTTTGGACTATCATTTTTCACTTGGAAAAATAACACCTGGAAAGTTGAACAATTTGATGAAAGAGAAACCTTTAAAATATTGGCGTTGTCTAATTGTTCTACGTTTTTGTCCTCCTCGTCGGAATCCAACAATCTAAATCTATATGAAATGACAACTTTATCTTGTTTAAATTGCATTTATGAATGCAGAAATGGATTCACTGTGCTAAAAAATCCCTAGAGCACTCAGATTATACATATTTAACAACTCAAATATGCAGATCCAACAATATCTCATCGTATTTCAGTCGAATATCCCAAAAAAACAAAAAAAAACGTAGCACATTTATACTACAACTAAAATATTTGCTAAGTGTGCATCTATTTGAAAGTTTGGTTGAATGAATGACCTCTTGAAACATTAGTTATTATTGCACAATCCTCCAAATATTAGTTTATTATTGCATAGTTCTCCACATATTAGTTTTATTAAATATAAGACTCCTGGAATGTTTTGCACGTGCACAAGATTTGTAAAGACGTGTTTACTTGGCTGGCCAAGACTTTGCAAATTTTCAATCACCACAAGACCAAAACTTTCTTAAATCTATTATCACTACACACGAGACAAAAACTTTAACTTTTCCACCAATGCAATAACCTCAAAATTTTCACAAGGATATTCCTTTAAAAAAATTATTGGCATGGCCCCATCTACACATAGGAACGTACACATATTCCTATAAATGTGCATGCATTCCTATTCCTATAGTCTCGGTTTTCTCTAAACCACCATGCATGCTTGACAACATGTATTTTTAGGAATGTGTGTGTGTTCCCGCGAAGGAGTTTGCACACATGTTAGAACACACACACATTTCTAAAGAGGATCACACATATGCACACATTCCTAAGCATAAGAGTGCATGCACTTTAGAATACACATGCGTTCCTAAGAAGGAACGTGCATGCGTTCTAAAGTGTGTGTGCATTCTTCTTACAACAAATGAAAATCTATATAATCTACCATATTTTCACCTATGGTTGATGTTTTCTCCCCTAAACATGTCTAAGGCCATGGGACCCATACCCAGTGCTAAAAAATGCTAATTGTACTTATACCTAATTAGAGGGAAAATATGCCTTCAAGAGGTCATTTGTGGTGGTTTAAGGTGTCATTCTTGGCCCCAAAATCCTAGAATCTTCCATTAGGGCCTAACTCTTGGGTTTGTTCCCCTGACCATATCTAGGGTCCAGAGCCTCATACTTAATGTTCAAAACCTCATAATGTTGACTATCACTATCTAAAGACCAAGGATACCCTGGAAAAGTCCTTTGTGGTGGTTCAACATGTCCTTGTTGGACCTAGATGCCTAAAATATTCCTTTACAACCTAAGCCTTGGGTTTCCTCTCTTGATCGTGTCCAAGGACCCAATACCCATACCCAATGCTCAAAATATCCTAATAATTCCCATATTCCCACTTGAAGGCAAAATATCCCCTTGAGAGGTCATCTATGGTGGTTTGAAGTATCACTCATGACCCTTGATCCCTAAAATCCTCTTAAAACATTGAGAGGTCAGTTTTGGTGGTTTGAGGTGTCGTGTTTAGCCATGGATGCCTAAAATATTTGTACTTCAGATAAGGCTTTGTTATAACCCTAAATTGCACCAGACATGCATACCTGGCATCAGGTCATCTTACTTGCTATTTTTGACAAGCCATCATTGAACAACACTTCTAAGAAATAATTTTTTTTGAATATTTACGTGCCCTACACCACTACTTCCCACGTACACATGCTTGCTGCACCATTACAACCCGCGTATACTCACAAAAAGCACGGAAAATAAAAATTGCAAAGGGATACGGGTTTTTGGGCCGTTACCTAACCTTTTGACCACCCATAGCTGGTCACCCAACCGAATAACTATCTTTTTGGCCTATAAAAGAAGGTGTTGGGGTCCCTTTCTATAAATAAGCACGAGAGAAAAGAAACTTTGCCCATTTCAGTATTCACCCTTTGCCCCAATATTTTGCAACCACATTGTGAGTATGAGCAAGAATTCCTTTCTCCTCCATTGCAAACCCTTGCCATCTCCCTTGAGAGAAATGAAGAAGAGAGGAATACATGGAAGCAGTTGGTGCATGGTGAAGAGGATCCTAGAACCGAGTTCAAGGAGCAGTTGCTAGTCTCATATTGTAAGCAACTTTGTGAGATTAATATACATAAATATTTTTTCCGTCCCGCCAAATGATGTCTTCAATCTTCATGATTTATTTGCATTTTGGTTATGATATCTAACCCACTAATCCATATATAGAATGCATGCTTGTAGTTTCTTGTTTGTCTTTTGGTGAATGAATATTGGCCTTAGGAGGAGATCTGCAGTCGAGAAACAGCTAAGCGCAAAGGGATTGACACTGGGCGCAGATTTTAGGGTAAGCTTACTGGATCCCTATACCTTGTTTTTTATGTATGATTGTGGGGTAATGTCAGGATATTTGTTAAAAGTAGGAGACTTTAGATGGTTATATTTTCCTGCACTTTAGAACCCTAGTGTAGTCCGTAGGGGGTTATCCCATAACATCATAATTGGCAACCATATTGGGGAAACCTCTAGGGTTTTTATGGGATATTTTTGGGTGTTTTAATTGGTTTAACTACCTTTTTTGAGTTTTTGTAAGTGTTTGAGTCTTTAAAGGATTCTGGTCTTCCATACCAGTATTCCCTGCCTTGACAGCTTGACTATTGGTTTCTTTTTTTTAGAAATTTACAGAGGTGTACGCCGCCTGTAGTGGGTCTGCACGCGTACATACACGCCCTACCTTTAGACAACCTACGTACATATGCTAGTTGTTGAAGTGTCAGTAGCGTGCCTGTGTTGAGAAAATATTTTTTAAAGAAGAGGGAGTCATCCTCTTCCCTGTCAGAAGTCATACTTCTCAAGGGTTTTTTTGATCTAGTCCTGGTCTCTGCTATAGCAGTTTGTAGCCTAGGTGTGACCTCAGTATAGCTTTTGTTTATCAAAGGTTTCTTGTGTTTTCTTTATTTAGGGTTTTTAGACGAGCTTGCAAGTTTGTTCTGATCTTCCTTTTTGGTATTTTCAGTGACTCCCTGTGATCCGCAGTGGGCCAGAAGTCATTTCTTGGTCTTGTATTGTCTTCATTTTTCCCATTTTTTCTTTAGAAGAAAAGAAAATAATTCATTTTCAAGTTTCTTGTTTTGAAGCATAAGATAATAAAAAAAAAAAATTTCATTTCTTTGTTTGGTAAAAGTAGTTTCAGTTAGTTGCTTTATTTATCAAGGAAAAATAATTTTTTCTTAAGTTCTTTATTTGAATACTTAGGAATTTAAGTAGCTCATAGTCGAGCGAAATATTGTTTTAAGTTTTTCTTTTCAAATATCTGAGAAAAATAGTTATGAAAAGTTTAGTGAAAGAGTTTAATTTGGCAAATCTTTATTTGTGAAGAAGGAGTAGTTTGTTTTCAGTTTCATTTTATGATCCCGTCTTTCGTCTCTTAAAGAACATCACTGGTTTCATTTCCATTCCCTTTGACTTAAGACAACCACTAAAATTAAGGCTTAATTAAAAGTTATTATACTTTTTGTTTGTAGGGTCCATCAATTTAGTCTAGGCTAGAGCCTTGATTTAGGATTGGAGAGGAAACTCTTCAAGGCTACAAAAACAAACATAAGAGTTTGTGCTAGGGAGTGCTTAAAAGTACAGTAACCGTGAAATTTATCCGGGACCCCCCTCTAACATAGGGGTTAAACACGACGTCATGTTCAGAAAGGTAGCAGAGATAACCCCTCCAAAGTTGGACCAAGCGTAGTGGGGAACACATATAGAGGGATTATCTTGGGATTCCATTGATTTCATTTTCCACGGATCTTCATGGGTCTTGAATCCATTCGAGGTCCTCATTTGTCTTCCAGAACACTTTCTTTCAATACCCTTGATAGATTTTAGGGTTGATACCCTTCTCATTGCAATCCACCCGACTGTCGACTATACTCGCCTGGTGATTGTTCGTGTGTTTACAACCTAGTTGTCTTTATATTAGTGACTTACACAGGTGACTACGGGGGTATACCATGGTACCTAGGGAAAAAATCGGGCCAAGCTTTGTAGAGTATACCTAGAGGGTGCTTCCGTATTCGAGTTTCATTTGCAACGATAAGTTTCTCTAGTGTTGGCTAGTGTAATTTTTCTTCCAACTAGCTAGTGATCTACTTGTCTTATCTCATAGGAATTTTTTCTAGTGTGTGCTGGTCTTTAACATTAATAGAAATCCCTAGTGTGTCATTGATATTCTCACACCATGGAGGATCAAGAGCTATGGCGGTCACGAAGGCTTCTTGGCCTACCTTCGGTTGATCTAGAGCCACCCCTTCCACCGCTAAGGCAAAGACTAGATCAACAAGGGTTTTTTAGGTGACCGGGCCACAAGAAACTGTGCCCGACCCATCTCTGAGAAGGGAACATTTGATTTTGGAGGAACCAACCATTTTTTACCTTGGAGCGGAAGCTCTTGGTCCATATAACCCTCCGATCACCAATCTATCAACACCCATCGTCGTACAGGTTCTCCCTTACGAGCGTCAGGTAGTGTCGCAAGAAGCGATGGAGACAAATGTTGCTACTTCTTCAGGGAATCCTCATAATCCCTCTACGACTTTGACTACAAGGGATTTTTCACCTCCAAACCAACCATCGTCGGTCCAGACCACTATGGTCTCAACCGCCTCTACCTTGAGCAATGGTCTGATTCCTTCTATGGTGGTGATCACTGCTCCTTTCACCCAGAGTGCGACAGGCCCTCCATTCTCATACGGGATTCATGGCTTCGATATGAACTTTGTCCTTTCCTACTCCACTCTATAGAATTTACGTCTAGGGGTAGGGAGCTCGAATGCTCCACTCCAAGGATCCATGGGGGGCATGTCATCTCCCTATAACTCTTTCCCTTATAGAGGGGGTCATATACCTCCTTCATCCCCTTCGCTTAGCGGTGCTCACCAGCACTCTGCCAGGCCGAACGTAAACTATAGTTCGCTTGGAGCATGTATTCAAGGAATTCCTTCTTATAACATGACGGTAGGTTCGACACTATTCTCTTTGTTCGACGCATTTGGTAACAATGCATTCTTGTTAACAGATGTCTCATCTGGGGGAAACCCCAGTTATGGACAACAAAATCCTATGTAGGGTACTATTCCTACACAGGGGGAAAAATAAGGAATTCCTTCCTTATAAGGACCTTGGAATCCGTGGTAGGGATCATTTCCCTCATCAAGGATGTCGACCGGAGGAAACCCCTTCCAGAGCCAATGGAACCTCAGGCAAGGCTCAGGACCTATGCCCATCGGATCGACACGAGGCAACCCTTCCCAAAATCCTTGGAATGCAATGCAAGCCCAACCTTCTACGTCCTATTATGGGACTCATTCGATGATGTCTCAACAAGTGCATAACCCATACGTTGGTCACGACCATGGTTATTACCAGAACCCTAGCCAACAATTAGGGACCCCCTCCATCTTCAAGTAATCCTTCATCCGCAAATGTGTACCTGATGAAATGTAGCATTGATATAGCAACTAGGACATGCGACTACAGAATTCCAAACACCTTTGAGAAGGGTAAAGAAGCCGAAAACCCACCTCTTCCTCTCCAAATTGAGAAGAATTTGGGAGAAACAATGAAACACATCCCAAAAGGTGTGTTCAAGAAAGCTTCCCACAATCCAAATGCAAGGGCCACCCATAACTACTCTGTGGTGGAGGATTTGTCTCAAACCCCTTATGCAATGTCCACTTTGGAGGTCCTCCAGAGCTTCCCTTCCTAGAGAAAGGATTTGTTAGCTTTCTTATGATCTACTGAGACTTGTAATTTGAGAATGATCAGGCTTGATATGACCGACTTAAAACCTCGTCTCCCTTACCACATGGAATTTCAGATAGTAGTGGCTTACACCATGAAAATTTTTACTCGGAACATTTTTCGCACGGTGGCTGATGAGGGTGCCTCGACATGCATGATGTCGTTGGCATGTTGGAAGGCCATAGGCCAACACTTTTGGTCTCCGTCACCTACTCTTCTTACTGCTTTCGATGGTTTTTCATTCTGACCACATGGAATCATCCCCTTTTTCCCCGTACAGTTAGGGGGGAAGACCGTTTGCATCGAGGTTGAAGTGGTCAATGCATCTCTAGACTAAAATATCTTGTTAGGAAGGAGTTGGACCTATGTTATGAATGTAGTGGTCGCTACATTTTTTCGGGTCTTGTTGTTTCCACATGAGGTCTATATCGTGTCCATTGATCAGTTTTCCTTCTCCCATCCTGAACCTTCATCGGGGGCATCCACGGTCCCGATGATTGATAACCCTCAACCTGACATTGTCAACATAGGGGTTGGTTTGCGCCCACCTTTGATGGGTACTTTTGATTACCCACCTCCTTCCAATGATGTTAAGTTCATATCGGTTGTCCCCCACCATCCCAAGGTTGAAAATTTTCAAGTCTCGTCATTTTGTATGACTTACTTTGATGATCTGTGGACTCTTCCTTCCCCATCATCCATGATGGAAGGGATAGGGTACCATGGTATGTCCATTCCTTTTTCCATGGCAGAGGTTGCGTACTCTATAGTCTAGCAAGATTTCGTCGATCCCAATCTGACTCCCCACAAGAGTTAGATCCGGTTCTCAAGCCTATTTGGGATCAAGGTTCCCTCCCCGATACGGATTCTTTAGACTTAGTCTTTCCCTCAGACGAGGTGATTATTGAGGAAATGAATAGTCCAGACAGACCCTGGGATGATCTCCATCACAGATCTTATTTCCTCCTAGAGTTAAGAAGAATTGAAGCAGGTGAATTCACTTTGACTATGACTAGAGATAGGTTTTGTCCTATCAATCCTTTGGCTATGCACACAGTTTATGCTGAAGGGAATATGGAAACCATCACTAAAATGATACCTATTGATATCTCTAGAGCCCCTAGTGTCTTGGAGAATTTCTTCGTCGGAGCAGACTTCTCCCTCGAGGAGATTTGAATCTACAAGGATTTATTTAAAGAATTCCATGACATGTTTTCTTGGTCTTACAAGGAAATTCCAGGCATAGATCCAAGAATTGTCAGACATGAAATCATGACATATCATGATGCTAAGACGGTCTGGCAGAAGCTTCGTCCGGTTAATCCTAAGAAAGCAGTAGTTATTAATGATGAAGTATAGAAACTGCTTGAGGCTAGTTTCATCTACCTCATCCAATTGACTCAATGGGTATCAAATCTCATTCAAGTCAACAAAAAATAGGGTACGATTCACATATGTACAAACTTCCATGATTTGAACAAGGAATGTCCAAAGGATAATTTCCCCACGCCATTTATTGACTAGATATTCGATGAATGTGCAGGTTGCAAGGTCTTTTCTTTCATGGATGGTTTTTCAGGATACAATCAGATACAGATCAAACCTGAAGACCAACAAAAAAATGATTTCATTTGTCCCTAGGGTACATTCGCTTATTGGAAGATGCCTTTTGGTCTGAAAAATGTTGGAACTACTTTTCAGTGAGCCATGTCTTTTTCTTTCCACGATATCAAACACATAGTTGAGGCTTATCTTGATGATTTAACATCACGATCTCGTAAGAGAGTTGATCATTCCACACGCCTCTGACTTATCTTTGAGCAATGTCGCTACTACCAGATTCACTTGAATCCAAACAAGTGCAGTTTTTGCATAACATCAGGTCATTTGTTAGGTTTCATAGTTTCGACAACAGGGATCATGGTCGATCCTCTAAAGGTTGAGGTGATAGTTCAGTTGCCTCCCCCATGCACAGTCCCTCAGCTTCAGATTTTATAGGGAAAAACAAACTTTTTACGACGTTTCATCACAAACTATATCGAGATCACAAAGGGTTTCATGCATTTACTGAAGAAGGGTGTTCCTTTTCATTGGGATGAAACCACTCAGCTCTCTTTCGAAGCATTGAAACACACCCTCACGTCTATCCCTCTGCTTCAGCCACCCAATTATAATAAAGATTTCTTGTTGTACTTGGCCGCTACAGACTCGATCATCGGTATGGTCTTGGTTCAGGAGGATGATTTTCTCAAACAATACGTGATTTATTACCTGAGTCGAGGCTTGTTTGGACCAGAACTCAATTATTCCCACGTTGAGAAACTTATGTTGGCAGTAGTTCATGCTGTCCAATGGTTCCATCATTATATCTTGTTTCACAAGACCACCATCATTGTCGTTGCGAATTTGTTTGAATACGTGTTGACATGATGTGTAATTGACAAAAAGATCAATAGATGGATAGTCATCCTCGAAGAATTTGACTTCGATATTTTTTCGACGAAATCCAAAAAGTCATTAGTCTTCGTGAAACTCATCTCGGAACTTCCGGTCGAATCAGGTGATGTTATACCCGAGGAGTCTCCTATTAAAGGAGACATGTTTTTTATTGCATCTTCATACCCCTGGTATGGAGATATACTAGTATATATCTAGACTTTGAAATTCCCCACCTTTACTTCTCGTGATGAGCGTCATCATATACGCCATTAGGCCAAGAACTATCTCATTCTCGAGGACACTCTGTATCGTCGAGGTGTAGATTTCATCCTTTGTTGGTGTCTCACCCATGAAGAAGTGGAAATCATTCTTAATGATTGCCACACTAGAGCATGTGGCGGTCATTTGTCTGGGTTGGAAATAGCCCAAAATATTCTACAAGCCAGTTACTTTTGGCCAACATTAATCAAAGATTGTGTTGAATCGGTTAATGTTGGCCCTTGACCAAGTTTTGAGGGTTCTTGGTCGCGTTTGAGCTATTTTTGGGGACTTCGATAGGCTGTCGAAGGCAGAGTGCAAGACAAAGCAGATATCGCAGGATCTCAACCCCTTTTTGGGTTTTGGGATTAGGTAATGGGAATGGAAATTTTGGCCCATGGGTTTACCCATGTTTTGGCCCAGTTTTGTAAAGTATAAATAGATGTCTAGGACATGTAAGGAGATATATATGCATCTATGTGATGTTAGACGAATGGCTAAGTTCTAGACCTATGTGATTGAAGGATAGTAAGTGCTTTGTGCATACTGTGTGAGACTTGCAAAGCTAAGTGCAAGTAATTGTAAGGAGCTTAGTGGTGTAACCTAGCTTGAAGAAGGTGGATCTAACGGAGTGTGCATAGATATTCTTTCTTCTGCGGAGTAGTATTTTGATGCTATCTTCCTATAAGAAGCTTGACAAAGATAATAAAGAAGAAGAGTTGGTGGACATAGCCCCGAGGTGGGGGTGAACCACGTAAATACTGTGTTATTCTGCTTTGTGCTATTTGTTGATGTGTTTTATGTCTTTTCTTGCTAAGTGCTTGATATAGATAGATAGATATATTTATTCTTTGTGCTTATGATGACCTTGGATGCCACATCTAACCTATGTGAACTTTCTTAGTGCTCGAATCTACTAGATCTAATCTACTTCTTTATGCTAAGTGCTTAGATACATTAAATTTGGGTGAATGTTGCGATGCTCTATTTTCCCTGTGGAGTAGATATTGGTTAAATAATGACAAAATGACAGTGTTAAGTGCTCTATTAAGTATTATAATCATGGATCGGTATCCCAGCTAATGTTGCAAACACTGGAGTCCTACAACCACCCCTACCTCTACCTCGGGTGAGACTTCATCTGCTTCGGAGGTGTTACCGAAAGGGTCGATAGTTAGGGTTTTGTTGGTGCATTGTTGTAGAATTGAACCCTGGGTATGCCCCTCTGCCAAAAAATGGTTCCGTTGTTGGGACTTGAAACTATGATTGTTGGGAACTGAGAAAGAAGAAGCTTTGTGAAAATATTCATCTAGAAATTGTGAAATATTCGTGCATAGATCTATTTACCTAGTGCGCAACATTCTACTTGACTTGTGAATCTCTTTGCTAAGAAAAGAGGTCATATCTAAAGAAAAGAGGTCAGATCTACAAGCTCTGTGCTCTGATAAAGGTAAGAATAGTGAGAAGTTCTAGATCTAAAAGCTTTGTTCTCTGTAGAAACAAGATAAATGGATTTATTTTTTTCAAAATCATGGATCTAGGTATGTATGATAGATTATGTCCTAGCTCAAAAACTAGGGTACTGGTAGATGAAAGAAGGTTTGACATGAATAGATATAATAAGAATAGTGAAATATATGTTATACCTATGCATAAAGAGAATGTTTGGACTAACAAGTGTATGCAGGATCCTAGAAAATATTTGTTGCAGGTTAGCTCCTATGATCCTAGCACACAGTATAGGAAGGGATGGGGATCATTTAAAAGAAATAGAGGAGTAACCCTCTATTACAGTTGCAGAAAACTAGGACATATCACTAAGGAATGCCCTAGGGGGAGACCTAGTTGCCTTTGTTGTAAAGATATGGACCATGAAGTATTGGATTTCCCTAGAATGATTGCTAAAGTTGAAAGAATGAATCCGAATCAAGAAAACCCTAAGGAAGATCTAGAAACTAAATTTATGACAGAATCCAAGAAAGAATCAGAGAAAGTATTGCTATAGATGAAAGAAAACCTGAATGACCACTGACATGTCATATTATCAGAGATCTTCAAAGAAAAAGAATGCATTGAAGCAAGAATATGAGACTTCAACGTTGATTGTTTTCTGGATGAGGAAACATGTTAGAAAAGTAGGACCATGGAGAAACAAAATAAAACAAATGTGGAAACAAAACACAGAAGATACACAATATAATAGAGACACAGATTTACGTGGTTCACCCAGTGTGGGCTACGCCCACCAGATAAATTGCCAGGTCCTTCCTTTATTATTATCCAACATATGAGGGATACAACCTACAAAAAACCTGTTGTAACTTCCTCTTCTTTCTCTCACAATATTCTATCTTAGAATACAATATTCGCCATCAATCATAGCCGCAATACATTTCCCTCATAAAAGAGGGTTGCCTTCTAGGGAAAAAAACCCTAACATAATCTCTACCATTAGATCTGAGACCTTATAATGAATAGTCTAGATTTACAATGAAATTACAATATACATTTACAAGGCAATTTTTCCTTCAGGGGCTTCGCCCCTGAACCCCCGCTGGGGGCCCACTTTTCCCCAGACCCCCCAACTGGGGGGATAGCCCCCCTGGACCCTGTAGAGGGGGTACCCCCCCTCTGCACTCCCCCGTGTGGAAGAGTGTACATACTTCTGGGGTGTAAATACTTCATGGGGTATAAACATGGCTGAAAGTAAAAGACCTCTGAATCAGGAAGATAATCAGGCTCCACAACCAACAAAACACAGGTGAATATTATGACAAAAAGAACTTGGGAACTTTTATGAAAGCCTGTTGTGATTCCGTCATTGGGAGGAATGGGATTATTCAGAGGAAAATTGATAACCCTCTATGGGAGACTTACCAAGCTATCTATGACTGTCAATAGAGCTTCGACAGAAGATGATTTTGAGATCATTAAATTTATTGAGGATAGTGTATCATTTACCATGTTACTAGGAATACCTTGGATTGAAAGAGATCAAGACATAAGGAAGGAAGAACAAAAAGTCTTAGAGAAAAAGCAGCAAGAGTTAAAATATTTTATAACTAGAAGGATCACACACTTGATTGAAGAACAGGAGAATAGATCACAACCATTTAACAACAATGACATAGATGTCAAAGTTGGAAGAACAATAGAGGACCCACAGAAGATTGAAATATCTATCCCAGATAAAGAAAGAATATTACCCTTGAAGGAATCTCAACAACGCTAAGTCACCATATCAAAGTAAGATAAGAATCAGAATGGGAAAAGGAATACTGAGACAAATCTCATTGGAAAGAAGGCTAGAAAGCTAAGTAAGAAGAGGGCTAAGATAAAAAAGTTGCAGAAAGATCCAAAAGAAACCTCGCAGAAGAAAAATTTGAAAAATTGGAGCTTCGTCGGGATATTAGAACAACAACACATGGAACTTTTCCATGGTGAAGCAATATAGCCATTGGGAACATTATAACCGTTAGATCGATGCTTCGAATAGATAGAAATACATTTATGGACATAAAACTCACCATTTGACCATTGGCCTGCACCATAATGGATAGAACAGAGTTAATGAAGGCTTCATACCCATTGCAATCGACTTGTTACTGAGTTACCTATTTATCCCATCACGCCATGCACCGAGAACACTTTTTCCAACCGAGAGTTTAAGCCCACTGACTAAGTTGATTTTTCACAATGATCATTGCTCTCTTGTTTTCTATTCTATTGCAGTGTCTAAGTTATCTTCTGAACCCGATCTAGTTAATCCTGAGCGCATATGTTCGAGGAGCTCAACGCAGTCGAAGAATTTGTGACAGAAGTACTCCTCGACCTGATGACTGAAAGAGTCATGTCAGAGAGAGAATTATCTGTAGGTGTACAGGCTTCATCCACGAGAACAGTGCAAGCATCTCTGTCAACTTCTTGCAGAGTCGTACCATCCCGACCATCAGATGAAAAGAAAACCAAGAACATGGATGATCTAGCGAATTCCAAATTGATCCTGACTATATTACCCA
The DNA here is from genome assembly GCA_000966675.3 of Picea glauca. Taxonomy (NCBI): domain Eukaryota; kingdom Viridiplantae; phylum Streptophyta; class Pinopsida; order Pinales; family Pinaceae; genus Picea; species Picea glauca. Next base: position 427,049 of record JZKD02S1845947.1, on the reverse strand, counting down.
CCTACATACCACCTCTGAGCGGCGCAGTAAATCGAGACAGCGTACCTAGATATTTTGAGTACACCTTGGTCACTGTGTATCTCCCAAAGGGGATCCGCATAGTTTGAGTAGACCAATATAAGATTGCAACGTTGAAGTTCAATGACTTCAACCTCGAAGATCGCAAAGTTTATAACATGCTCGCCCCACATAAGTACCTAACCAGAACTAAGGGGAAGAATTCAAAGATAATCCCCCAGTTGTGGACTATGAACCTCGCACAGTCCACTCCGTTGAACGTCATGAAGATTCTCCACTTCGGAAGACACTAGGAGGTGAATGCATGTGTCAAGATGTCATTATATTGTTACCATGGTGGTTATTTGTGGCTAAACTGCCATATAACAGTTGATCCAACACTGATCAATCGAATCATGGGATTGAGTATGCAAGGACCTGATCCATAAGAGTTTTACCTTGGAAAATCCATGGATCACGCTCTAGCATAGAGGATCAAGGACACTTACGACGATATTGAGAAGGGAATGCGAGGCTACAAGGTAGCTTCTATCTAGAGTGGTGCAGTGCACCTCTCCTGTCAGTTGATTGTAGGGAATTTGGTAAGAAATAACCGACCTACCCAAGTCACCAGTTTTGTATTCGACCTCGCAGGGAAGTGCACGGAGGGCCTTCAGATGAACTAGGCGAAGTACCTAGTGAACCAGTTGGAAATCAACTATAGAGAAGCACAGGATCAAGGATATGAATTAATTTCAGCTAGATCTTGATCCTTATAGATTTTATTGATTGGGAGATGCCGGAAGGTGCAACCTTCCTGGACATCGAGCCTTTTGAACCATTAGCCATGAAGTTCACTACCCTTTGGTATTCAAGTGACATGAATAAATAGTGGCAGTCCAATATTGTTTTTCATACCTACTACAACAATTTGAATAGATCCATCCAGTCTGAGCCTCGCATGACTCAGAATACTCTATACCAGTTCTGGCCTTTGATGAAGTTTAGCGAAGATCGACATTTTATTTACATCACAGCGTGCGTCGATGAACACAAGAAACAACTTCAATCCTACTATAATCTGACAGAGGAGGACTTGGAGGAGATGACTAAGGACTAGTCGACATATCTCTTTATTCCAACAGACCCTGTAGAGATATCTAACATTGACAGCCGATAAACTGCGTAGGATACACCCAGACCTAGCAGAATAAAGAAGACCAAAGATGTCCAAGAATTAGACAACGCATCTGTGAAGACTGCTTCCATATCACCAGAGCAAGGAGGTGATGGAGAATATTTGAATGAAAAAGAAGTTGAATAGAAGTAAGGAGATGAGGTTGATCCCTTGAAGAAGAGGAAAGGTTCGCCTCTCAAACCTTCCTCCCAGAAGAAATCGAAGGCCACCATGACCAAGATGCAGATTGTCCTCACCTCCGATGACTTCGACTTATTCATAGCAGCCTTGCAAGATGCTTCATTGTAAATAGTAGAGAAACAAGAAGCAAAGAAAGAGGAGATGTATGATCAAATTGAGACTAAGCTTCGAGGGGTACACTAGGCCCTACAGTCTAGATATGTAGTCTCCACCACGATGCTTCCCTCATGAGAACTTGAGTTGGGAGATGAGCCAGCTCAACTCCACCGCCTAGCCGATACAGTCGAAGCTTTCCTTCGACGAGCACAGGAAGAAATAGAACAAGCCACCTAGGCTTTGAAACAAGTACAATGAGTACTCGTAGAGCAATGCAGTGCTGCAGAATAGGAAAATCTTGCTCTCCAAGTGAAGTTTGATGAAGAAAAAGTACAACTACAGCAAGAAAAGGAATAGTTGTTCATGGGGCAACTCGAAGTAAAAGAAGCAATCAATAGAGAAATTCTCTCTGTGACAGTCTTAGAAATCAAGGCAAAAGATCGAGTTACACAGTAGGTGAACTAGCTCGCAGAAGCCATCCAACAACTACAACAACCCATAGCATATTTGGAGCTACACACTGTACTTGAGACCCCACAAAACGTAAGAGACCAAAGAGAAGCAATCATCGAGAGCGCAGTTGAAAGGATAAAGGAGCTTACCCTGGAATGTAAGAAAATCATTGATCGCAGTGCCTATGCCTATGAACAACTCACAGAGAACTCAGAACTAAAGGCACTGGATTCACAGCTCCAAGAGGTGAAGTATCAAGCTAAAAAGATACAGGCGTAGTTGAATCCCTTGTCAGTTGTGGAAAGAATGAAGTGATCCCAAGAGCAGCGAACCGCCCAACAAAAAATCCACACTATCCAGAGCAGAGTTATGGAGGTAACTCAGAAACTCCAACCTGTACAAGAAAAGGCTTACCAATTGTTTACAGAGGTAGAAAGCCAAGGAGAAGAGCTAGAGTAGGTTGTCACTACAACTGGACAACGTCTAGAGGGACCTATCAATGATGCAATCATCCAAGAGTTCGTTGAATAGGAGGTTGTAGCACAACAACAATTCCAAGCATCTTGAGCCAAGATCGAGGCTTTCGAAGCAGAACTAGTCAGACCAGAGTGACTCGAGATGAGTCACAGGTGAGTGTTGGGGGCATGTTGGCCCTTGACCAAGTTTTGAGGGTTCTTGATCGTCTTTGACCTATTTTATGGGACTTCTATAGGGTGTCGAAGGTGGAGCACAAGACGAAGCAGATATCGCGAGATCTCAACCCCTTTTTGGGTCCTTTTTGGGTTTTGGGATTAGCTAATGGGAATGGGAATGTCAGCCCATGGGTTTACCCATGTTTTGGCCTAGTTTTGTAAAGTATAAATAGATGTCTAGGCCATATATATATATATATATATATATATATATATATATATATATATATATATATATAT